>JASIRB010004104.1:0-180993 GCA_030323885.1 Branchipolynoe longqiensis
TAATCACGGATAAGCGTTAAAAGCCCATACATAGAGATGAATAGGCTACAAAAAGTCATTACATTGCTAAATAGAAATGAATAGGCTACAAAAAGTCATTACATTGCTAAAATAGGAACACAAGTTATCAGGAAGCCAGTTAAAAGTTAAAAAGTTGTTACAAATTAACAGGTTAACTTAAGAACTAGGTCAAATGGAGGATTGTACATGGTACAATCGGACCACGGTTTAATAATTAAGATATGTTAATCACGATACTAAATAATATTGACAGTTACAAAATTAACGTTAAAGTAAAGTGAATGGTAGTTTGGTTATAATTCAAGGACTGAATGAAAGAAATATAAATTTGTATTGAATACTGTTTGGAAGACAGGAAACGGTTACAACATAGTATGAAATGTACTAAGAGGACAGGTTCTTTAAAAATAATTACGGTTATTAAGTCAAATGCTGTAATTGGTGAAAATAAAAATACAAGGGAAAGTTCCAGAAAATTTAAAAAATTTAACGTTGGAAATTGCTGATACATACACACACACTAAAGTACACGTATGCGTACACAGGTTACCCAAGTAAGAAAAACATTAAAACAGACACAGGGGTATAATAGAATTATATATATATGTGAATAATATAGGTGCGGAGGCACCTCTGAAGTTGTATATTACAGTGAAAAGACAAGGAAGGAGGAAGAAGTTTGAAGGGAGAAGGAAGAAGCAAAACCATCCCTCTCGCGTCACAAAGAACAAAAAAACCATTTGCTTCTGACACCTACCAGTTATACTAAAACTATCCGGTAACTTGGGAAAGATGAATAATGAATATGATATTAACTAGACTTACCAGTAAGTTGACGTATTAAAACTGACATTCTTAACGAAATCTCTAACGAATACGAAAGTTACGATCTGGGGCCCGCCCACATCCCACCGCCTTAACATGGAATGAATACCCGGATGAGTTACACGAGTCCATCACTAAAAAATTGAATAGATCGGGGAAAAAGTTAAGGGTACTTATGAAGTAGGGGGTCCTGATACGCTCTGAAAAGTGATTGTTAGGTTTTTTTGTTCCCCTCCACCAATACTAAAATCGAAAAAACAGAGGCCATCCTTATTCCATGCATGCGCGGGCTTAGACCTCTCTACATCCCCTACAAAAACCTTCACTTTCGTTATTCGTAGATTCGTAAGAATCTCAGTAATACGTCAACTTACAGGTAAGTCTAGTATAACTATCATATTGGATTCACCCATCTTTATGGTTAATCATTGGGGACGAAACACTGGTAGGTTCGTCCCTGGTACTTCTTTAGTTGGAATAGTTGGTGGAACTCCGCCTGTTGATGTTGCTATACCTGTTCTGTCGCCGTTAAAGTTTGAAGTTGATATGCAAGTTACTTGTTATAAAGATATTGATGTTCTTGATGACTTAGCTGATACTCAGGTTTATGATGATGATGTGTCAACTTTTTGTGATAAATCCCCTTTAGACTGTAGGGCCGCAGTTTTGCGTACATGGCCTAATGTAAATGTTACTTGTGATCTCGGTTTAAATTATTCAGATATTTATATGAAAGTTAAATCTACAGGACTGCCTAATTATTTATCCGCTAAGGTACCTGTTCCGTCGGGATTGATTATTGCTAACTGGAAAGCTTTGTTGTTGGGTTATGAGGATATAGAAATTATATCATTTCCGGAGTTTGGTTGGCCAGCCAATTTTACTGGTGCATTTATTCCAACTCCAACAATGCTTAACCATGCTCGTTCTAAGGAAGATTTGTTTTGGATTGATAATTATGTACGGACTGAATTACTTCATGGAGCGTTGCTAGGTCCATTTAGTGAACCCCCATTTTACCCATGGGCACAAATTAGTCCTATTATGACCCGCCCCAAGAAAAATACTGATGAACGAAGAATAATAGTTGATCTTAGTTACCCAAGGGGGCGCAGTGTTAATGCGGGAATTAATAGGGGGTTCTATCAGGGCAAGCCTTATAAATATCATTTGCCTACCATTATGTCCTTGGCAAAAGAAATCACAAAATTGGGGGACGAATGTTTTACGTGGTCAATAGATCTAGATCTAGCTAGGGCGTACAGGCAATTAAGAACCTGCCCCTTAAGTGTGCCTCTTTTTGGGATGAAGGTAGATAATAAATATTATTTTGACATTGCTCCGCCATTTGGATGTCGGACATTAAGCATGGCTTGTGCCCGGACGGCGGCGGCAGTGGTATATCTCATGAGGAAGATGGGATTTTTTACCTTATGTTTTTTAGACGATTTTGTGGGAGTAGAAAATTCTTTGGCTAAGGCACAAGAGGCATATAATTATGTTTTTAAATTGACTGCATGTTTAGGTCTTAAATTAGCAGTAAATAAATGTATTCCTCCGACTCAAAAGCTGATCTGGTTAGGTTATGAGATCGATTCGAAAAATTTGTTTGTTCGTATCCCTGACAAAAAATTACTGGACATATTGCTAGAATGTAAAAAGTGGGTGGTTGGTAGGGAAGTGACTCGAAAAAATGTGCAGCGGTTAGTGGGGCGGTTACACTTTGTTTCTAAATGTGTGATGTCTGCGCGAACTTTTATGAACCGAATTTAGGATTTTCTTAGGGAAACACCGTTTATAGGGAAAGTCAGGGTAACGGATACTTTGGTAAGGGATGTAGCTTGGTTTTTGCATTTTTCAGAAGGCCATAATAGGTTAGTTTTGTTGCAACACTTGCCTAATAAAATATGGGTCATTGAATGTGATTCTTCATTGCTTGGTGGGGGTGCATTCAGTCCGACGCATTATTATTCTGAATTATATTCGTCGGAATTTCTTTAAAATGGTTTTCACATTGCGCAATTAGAGGCCTTTAATTTAGTAGTGGCTTTAAAAAATCTGTCTCCTCCTGACCCTCATAATTATCAAATTATCGTTAACACTGATAATGCTGCTTCCCAACAGGTGCTGTCTACTGGTGCTGGGAAGGATCCTGTCTTATGCGCCTGTGCCCGTGAGATTTGGAGGTTCGCTGCCACTTTTACTTGTGTGGTACAGGTTGTCCATAAGCCTGGAAAAGACCTAGTACTAGCAGATGCCCTAAGTAGGTTGTTTTTTTATAGTAAATTTAAGTTAATTGCTGATGAATTATGTCAGGCTAAATACATGTTTCATATAACGAGCAGGTATTAGACGTCTCTTTGTAGTGTCGCTCTGCATGTTGATAATTTTGTTGTATGCCTTTATCAACTTGCAGAAAATAGACGGGCTTTAGTACATAGGATCGGTGTGTACTTCTCGGCAGGACTAGCAGAAGGGACATGGAGGAATAAAAGGGTACAATTTAGAGAGTATCTAATGTTTTGTAATAATATTGGAGACAATCCTAAGAAACCCAAACTAAAGACGGTAATGGTATATGCTTTATATTTAAATGATAAATTAAAAACTGAAGGTGCTGTAAAAAATTATATGAGTGGGGCAAGAACTTGGATAAGATTGATGAAGGGAAGCACTGAATCATTTGACTGTTATGCTATGACATTAATTAAAGCTGGAATAGGTAAATTAAAAAATAACGCTGTAAATAGAGCTTATCTGTTGAAAATTAAGCATATTAAGATGATGATTATAAAATTTAAAAAGATTAAAGATGATGGCCTTGTGTTGAGTGTTGCATTATTAATAGGTTATCTATGTTTATTAAGACAGTCTAATTTATTTTATTCCGAGGTATCTGGAGATGGCGGTCACATGTTGCTCAGAAGGGACATCAAGGCACACAAAACACACCTAACAATAACAGTTAGGAGCACTAAAACGACACACCGTCCAAAAGATGTGTACAGTATTGAGCTACCAAAAGGGACAAGTCGCGACTTCTGCCCAGTGCGTGCTTGGTCCAAATACATCCGACTGACTCCTGTACATGAGGACGCTCCGGCTTTCATGTTGAACGATGAGGAGCCCCTGTCTGCCATAGTGTTTAAAAAATGCATGCAAGCTGCATTGAAATCATGTCGACTTCCCTGGTGGCCATTGGTGACGTGTCATAGTCTATGGCGAGGGGGAGCGCAAGAGTATGCACGAATTGGAATGCCCATAGACTGCATAAAGACACTTGGGAGATGGAAATCCGATAGTGTATTTAATTATGTCAATAAACATGTGTTGAAGTAGGAATCATCATCTCTCCTGTCCCAAATTTGGCTGAGAGATGATGATCCCAGTGTGCAATGTAATGAAGGTGGCTGTGTGACGTGAAAAGTGCGAATGTGGTTGAGTGTGCCAGATGTGAGCTGATAGTGTGACTGTGATCTGCTGCAGCTGCTTCATCATGTCTTCTGTTTCAAGTTTTTATTACAGATTTGAATAGAGAATGCTCAGAAGTATATCATATAGTAGTATGATAGTATAATCATGGATTGACCTGCATATAAGTAATTGAATTATAAAAAAGTAATTGATTCAGATAAGACCTGCACATAAGTAATGAATAGTATATTAGAAAAATGACTGAGGTCGTACTACCTGATGAAATAGAATAATTAAAGCTAACTATCTCAATTGTATTATTGAGGAAAGCTGATAAAGAATGCTTAAAAAAGGTGTAGTCCAAAAAAGGCTGTTGTAAAATTTATTAAGCCTGATTAATAAATTTATTAGCCCAAAAAAGTTATTATCTGTGTCTGGTTTTGAATTAGAGTAGACTACTTTTCTACCAACTTCATAATCACTTCCGCTGGCTTGAAAGTGTTGAAGTGGCCCTGAATCAAACTCAATAAAAAGTTATAAAAACTTCATGTATGTGAATGCTGTTATGAACTACCCTAACATCACCAGTTAAAAAGATACTAACCTGATTGGTTTAGTAGTTAATGTAGAAAAACTGTAGTTAATGTAGAAAAACTGCCAGAGCTACTCAGCAAACATCCTCCCGTTGTGAGTAGATTATGCTAATTGCTGGACCCAGATGTGCTTCCTTTTCCCTGGACTACGAGTAGCCAGAGGCGTAGTACCGAGGTAAAATATATATTAATATGTATATACAGTTGACGGTCTTGGACCATGACAAACCATACTTCAGAGCCGAAAGCGAATGATCGCAGTCATATTCGTTGATTACGATGTAAACAACAGCTTAACCAGTGCACCCACCATTCTGAGTCATGAGCGTATAGCAGACCGACTCAATAGCAGGTGAATCGAACACATCCCCAAACAGTGTGCGCAGGGTTAAAATGAAACCACCCCTACAAGCATTAAAATACCTTGTCTGATTAAATAGGTCAGAACGCTAACCGCCCGATAAGCGAGCAAGCAAATGTATCCTGTGGTATTCACATGTTTTAAAAGTCATCCAAGTGACACAATTATGGCATTTAAAGTGGCGAGCTATACCTCATCAGGAAAACAAACAAACTCAGAATAGTTCAGATTTGTGCCACAGGGTGGTGCATGCTTAATACTGAACTTTTCCACTCGGTGGTGTAGTGACCTAGATCAAATTTGTGCCACAGGGTGGTGCATGCTTAGTACTGAACTTTTCCACTTGGTGGGGTAGAGTGACCTAGACCAGTAATGATATGTGGTCTCTGTGGCCTAGTTGTTAGAGTGTTGAACTTGTAATCTGAAGTTGTTTGGTGGTGTTGGTTCAAACCCCATACAGTCTAAAACCTATTTACATTCAACAAAAATACCTTTTTCATCTATATATGTTTCTCATTGAATTATGCAATGTAATGTACTAACATATATTTTACATTACGCAAATATATTTCCTGATTGAACTACTCTAAAGAAAATTGAAAATACCCTGGTTTTACTCTCCCTTCTCTCCACTCACCCAGCCATTTTTAAAACAACAGCTGCCAGTGTCGCAGTTTCAGAGATCCGCCAGTTTCAGTGGTCCGCATCGCTTCTGCGCATGTGTCAAAATCCAACAGCATCGTCACTAACCTTATAAATTAAATATAATGTTTTTGGGAAAGATGTTTTCTATATGTGTACCAAGACATTTGTTTCTAGGTGGTGTGGTTTTAGAGATATTTCACTTTTTCTGTATGAAGATTGCTCACTACCATTGACAGGGGCGCACCCAGGGGGGTTTCCTGGTTGCCCGGAAACCCCCCCGCCCCCCCAAAAAATAGTTTTAACAATTATATAAACGTATATTTCAAAGGGCCATGCTCTTTAACACTCTATACTTCAAGAGGGTAGAGTGTTTGCACCAAAATGTGGGTTGTTGCACCAGAAAACCATGTAAAATATTGCCCTAAAATGGGTGTTGTTCCACCAACCCATGTGAAAAAAATTACCCTAAAATAGGGGTAGTTTCGATCCCTATTTGGAAAATCCCCTAGCCAATTCCTGGGTGCCCCCCTCATTGACAATGCCTTGAGTTTGACGGTACGCGCAGTGCAAAACATTAGTTCAGTGCTAGTCCCAGCCTCAGAACCCCCCCCCCCCTGACCTCAGCACTACTCGCCCCACACATATTTGGTTCTATAAACATAACAACTAAAGGCCCTGTCACACTACGATGTAACGCGCCAGTGTAGGGACAACGTGAAAATAAATTTTACAGGTCTAAATTCTCTACGTAATATGCAAATACGGGGCCAAGTTGGACGTCAATGCAGCGTAGTTGACATGAGCGTAACGTCGGTATAGCGTAGTGACAACGAGTGAGGACAAAGGAATTATTAATTGTGTCAACGTCAGGCTAGCGAAACCCCAACGCGCACAACGCCAGCCTAGCGTGACTGCAGCGGTGGCTTAGCGTCGACAACGTTCAAAGGATGTCACAGACGTTACGCACATACTAGACGTACGTCAATGACATCAACTACGTCAGGACACGTTTGCAAAACGTTCGAGCTACATTAGGCACGCGTCACAGACACGTTAGAACTACGTCATGATACATTGACCCCCACGTTGTCTTAGCGCGGGCCGCACGTTCCTTCGCCTGTGCGTCACTCTGATGTAAGGCAACATTGATCTAACATAGCTCTATCGCACGTCTAATGTCGGTGTAACGTGAGTGTAACGTCATCCCAACGTAATGGCATCACGTCGGGCTACGTTGACAGTTTTGGACATGTCCAAAACCGTGACGCGCGCTGGCGTAACCCAAGTGACCCGATGTATCTCGAAGTCTGTCTAACATAAGCATGACGTAATCCGCCATACCTCAACGTAATGACCAAAATTCACCTACGTCGGCTCACGTTAGCTCGTTATGTCGTAGTGTGACAGGCCTATAAACAAGGTTGTGCTTGGAGAGCATTTGTCGGAGTACGGTTCCTGTCACCACGAGCAAAAACTGGCCACATACATGCATGCATACATGCACACCTTGTATATGTGACATCCTATACACAAATAGCCTGAACTAAGACTGGCAAAGATGTGTGGTCTCTGTGGCCTAGTGGTTAGAGTGTTGAACTTGTAATCTGAAGTTGTTTGATGATGTGGGTTCAAATCCCATACAGTCCAAAACCTTTTTACATTCAACCAAAAAAAACACGTTTTTCATCTATATGTGTTTCTCATTGAATTATGCAATGTAATTGTACTAAAATATATTTTACATTACGCAAATATATTTCCTGATTGAACTACTCTAAAGAAAATTGAAAATACCCCAGTTTTACTCTCCCTTCTCCCCACTCACCCAGCCATTTTTAAAACAACAGCTGCCAGCTAGTCCCAGCCTCAGAACATCACCCCCCCCCCCCCACACACACACACACACACTGACCTCAGCACTACTCTCCCCACACATATTTGGTTCTATAAACATAAAAACTAAACAAGGTTGTGTTTGGAGAGCATTTGTCGGAGTATGGTTCCCATCACCACAACGTATAGCTAGCCACTTTAACGCAATGAAACTGTTCAATATGTGTTCTTTAAAAATTCACAAAGCAATGAGGACCTTTCAGTTTGCATGAGTCTCTCGTCAGATGGCGACTCATGCCGGTATCTGTAATGCTTTGGTTGGTACCCCTTACACCCCAACCACACACCTAAACTCCCAGCACACACCTACACCCTCACCACACAAACACAACACCTACACCCCACACACACATATACACCCTCACCACACATCTACACCTCAATCACACACACCTAGACCCCACCAAACACCACCACCACACACCTACACCACCAAAACACATCACACACTTAAACCCTCACCACACACCTATACCCCACCACACACCTACACCCCCACCACACACCTACACCCCCACCACACACCTACACCCCACCACACACCTACACCCCCACCACACACCTACACCCACACCACACACCTACACCACCACACACACCACACTCCTACACCACACCCCTAAGCCGCCACCACACACCTACACCCCCACTATACAGACACACCACACACCTACATCCCCACTACACCCCTAAACCCTCACCACACACCTACACCCCAACCACACACACCTACACCCCAACCACACACACACCTACACCCCCACCACATCCCTAAACCCCCACCACACACCTACCACACCCTAAACCCTCACCACACACACCCACCACACACCTACACCCCAACCACACACACCACACACCTACACCCCAACCACACACACACACACCACACACCTACACCCCCCTAAACCCCCACCACACACCTACACCCCCATCACACCTCTAAACCCTCACCACACACCCACCACACATACCTACACCCCCACCACATCCCTAAAGCCCCACCACACATCTACACCCCCACCACACCCCTAAACCCTCACCACACACACACCTACACCCCAACCACACACACACACCACATCCCTAAACCCCCACCACACACCTACGCCCCCACCACACACCTACACCCCCACCACACCCCTAAACCCTCACCACACACCCAACACACACCTACACCCCCACCAAATACCACCACCACACACCTACACCACCAAAACACATACCACACACCTAAACCCTCACCACACACCTACACCCCCACCACACCCCTAAAACCTCACCACACACCCAACACACACCTACATCCCCACCAAACACCACCACCACACACCTACACCACCAAAACACATACCACACACCTAAACCCTCACCACACACCTACACCCCCACCACACTCCTACACCTCCACCACATCCCTAAACCCTCACCACACACCCACCACACACCTACACCCTCACCACACCCCTAACCCTCACCACACACCCACACCCCAACCACACACACACACCACATCCCTAAACCCCCACCACACACCTACACCCCAGCACACCCCTAAACCCTCACCACACACCCAACACATACCTACACACCACCACCACACACATACACCACCAAAACACATACCACACACCTAAACCATCACCACACACCTACACCCCCACCACACACCTATACCCCACCACAGACCTATACCCCACCACACACCGACACCCCTACCACACACCTACACCCACACCACCCACCTACACCCCACCACACACCTACACCACCACACACCTACACACACCACCACCACATCCCTAAACCCTCACCACACACCTACACCCCCACCACACACCTACACCCCTAAGCCATCACCACACACCTACACCCCCACCACACCCCTAAACCCTCACCACACACCTACACCCCAACCACACACACCACATCCCTAAACCCCCACCACACACCTACACCCCACCACACCCCTAAACCCTCACCACACACCCACCACACCTACACCCCCACCACACACATACCTAAACTCCCACCACATCCTTAAACCCCCACCAACACACACCCTTCTATCCAACCATGATGGCCGACTTGGACCAGGAACGGGTGCTGCCACCAAGTGTAAAGTGAGAGAACTGGCTCATGAAAGCTCCCCATTATTGTAGTACAATAATTTAGTAACAATGAGTTTTGAAAGCTGTATTTGGTTTTAAAAAACGTACCTTGAAACAACTCGGCGTGTCCTCAGTTGTTGGAAAATATGCTAATTGACCTGAAACCTGGGATGTGAATGCCCTGGAGGCAACAGCGCGAGGTACAAAATATATATATACACACACACCTTGTATATGACGTATATATACAAATACCCTGAACTGAGACAAGCTAGTGGTTAAGGGTGTTGAACTTGTAATCTGGACTTGTTGCTCTTGTCGGTTAAAACCCCATTTGGTTCACTCCCTTTTACATTCAACAAAAAAACGTTTTCCTGATTAAATTATGCAATGTAATTGTACTAACATATATTTTACATTAAAGCAAATATATTTCCTGTATAAACTACTATAAAATTGAAATACCTTAGTTGTACTCTCCCTTCTCTCCACTCCCCAGCCATTTTCAAGCAGCAGCTGTAGTCCCAGCCTCAGACCCCCCCCCCCCCCCCCCCCCCCACACACACACACACAACCTCAGCACTCTCACTGACCCAGTTCTTGTGCAGTGGGTCCATTACTCTCCCCACACATATTTGGTTATTTAAAAATAAAAAGTAAGCATGGTTGTGCTTGGAGAGCATTTGTCGGCGTATGGTTCCTCTCACTACGAGCCCGTTTAAAAACAAAGGCTATAGCCCCGTTCACACACACACACGTTTTAAACCGAAATAGATAAGGCGATTTAGTTGAGGCGAACTAGTGGCGTGTCCACACACAGCGATTTAGAAAGCGTGTAGCGTCCACACATGCAGTACTTAGGCCGTTTTAAGGCGGCAGTGGACTTATGTGCGACTACTGGCAAAACCACAACAATGGGAGACTTTGTATCGACAGGAATGTTCATGTTTCTAACTTCTCGCCGTCGAACCGCAATGCGGAGGAGGGTAGTCAGTGCAAGAGACAATTTCGCACGGATTCTGGAGGCTTCCCGCACCAGAACGGAACGTTTCATACAGATGCAAGAAGATGAGCGCAGAGCGTTTATCCTACAACTCCTGACTGTTCTGTCCCTCAGCGCTAGCCCAGAGCGACTTCTCTGGACAAGAGAAAGGTAGGCAGTACCGTAACATATGTTATCTTCAATTTTGTAAGCCTAACCCTCTGATATCAGAGGGGTGTACCAACATCCTTGCACAGGGCCGGGCAAAAATCCTAGGCTCATTAGTTGGAGCAAATATCTACAACCTGTTTTCAATATGCAAATCCCTGAACGTTTTATGTGTAGCTGGACATTAAATTTGACTTTATTTCAACTCTAACGCCACCTCCTATAGAATAGATCTTGCTTAGGTTCGACATTTAAATCTGTTAGTACCTGACCAATGTATTCATTTGAATGAAACTGCCAGGTCGAAAATGTTCTTAACTAGGTGGCCACAGTTTGCATGTTATAAGATCAATAATATCAATGGGAAGCGACAAATCACAAAAGTGTGCATATAATTGTATAGTAATGGGTGGATTCAAAATAGAAGATAGGCCTTGAATAACAGCCAAAATAGATATATCCCATATTTAGGGGATGTCACCAATATGTGTAGGGTCAAAATGTTTACCAATTTCTTCTCAACTATAACCTTTTTTACAGGTCAAGCCACTGGTGGGCGCACATTGTTAATGTCACCTTCCGCGAACAAGATTGGGTGACAAACTTTCGCATGCGCAAGGAGACATTTGAGCATCTGGTGGAGCATCTGCGAGTGCATCTAGCGCGTGTGGATACCCAAATGCGAAGGTACAGCTTAATGCCATGTTGTTATTCTTTTTGCTTCTGTCCACTTTACATCTAGGTGGAGAAAACCCTTAACACATTAAAGTCAATGACAACTATGGTGCATGTGGATTAGGCTTACTCAGTCGGAATTAATTACTACTGACAAAGTATTCCTGTATAATATTGTGTGTGTACTGTTTTATGTAGTGCGTAAATTCCCCTTTCTCCAACCTCACTCGCAGGCTGCCTCTGTCGGAATTACGTACTACCGACAAAGTAATCC
Source organism: Branchipolynoe longqiensis (assembly GCA_030323885.1). Classification (NCBI taxonomy): domain Eukaryota; kingdom Metazoa; phylum Annelida; class Polychaeta; order Phyllodocida; family Polynoidae; genus Branchipolynoe; species Branchipolynoe longqiensis. The sequence continues at coordinate 11,963 of JASIRB010004104.1, forward strand.
AGTATAAACGCTTTGAACTTTACTATCATTGTGTTTTGTGGTCTCAACTCAATGTAATATCTTGGTGCTATAATCAGAGGGTTATTGGGTGAACCTTATGGTGATATCGGGACTACTTTCAGATGCATTCCCATTGAAGTGCATGTGGCTGTCACACTGTGGTTACTGGCAACCGGCTCAGGGTTCAGAGGCGTCGGCCATCTGTTCGGTATAGCCAAATCAACCTGTTGCGAAATCTTCAGCGAAACGTGTGCTGTCATCGCGGAGGTAATCCTGCCCAGATATATTAAAATGCCAGTTGGGGACAGACTAACGGAAATCATCGAGGGGTATCAGTCTAAATTTGGGTTTCCCAACTGCGGAGGGGTCATCGATGGGACCCATATACCCATCATTGCGCCGCCCCACCATCACACCGACTATCACAATAGGAAAGGATACTATTCAATAGTTGCTCAAGTAGTCTGTGACCATGAATACCAGGTCACGAACATCGCAGCCGGTTGGCCAGGTAGGGTACATGACGCGCGAGTATTGGCAAACTCTTCAGTCTTTGCCAAAGGCCATTGCAGATAGGGAACAATAGCGTCCCTGTCGTCCTCCTAGGGGACCCCGCCTACCCTCTGCGTCCCTGGCTTATGAAACCCTACTGTGACACGGGAAGACTGAGCAGAGAGCAGACTCTTTTCAACTATAGATTATCTCGTGCAAGAATGACCATTGAAAACACATTCGGGCGCTGTAAAGCCAGATGGAGGATTCTCCTCCGCCGTACAGACGTCGCCACTGAAGACGTCACCACAGTGATTCTGGCGTGTTTTACTTTGAACAATGTTTGTGAGTTACATAGAGAGGTGTTCGATGAGGAGTGGGAAGCGGGGGCACACAACCAACCACAACACATCGCCAATGATGGGGAAATTGATGGCGACGCTACTGTTATACGCGAAGCGTTCGCAAGATATTTCAGTGGATAAGTAATATGACAGAAAACAAGGGTTTTAAATATTTTGTAATTTTTTATTAACAACATCTGATAAAATAGTTATATATCCATGGAAGGAATGTTTTCACCATTAAAAGTGATGGGGGCGGTATGCAATGGGTGCAATGTAAACCAAATTTGAAACAAATTTAGATATGTAAATAAAGATGTAGAAAGCTATGGGTTTTTTAGTTCTAAATATCATTACTACAATAACTACTAATCATGAAAACTATTGTCAGGGGAAATCCGAGTTACTCCGTCAATAGTGGAAATGCTGAGGGTTAGGCGGGGGGGGAGGCTGCTGCGCGGACATCAGCATCCGCATCATCCTTTCATCATGTTCTCTCTGTGCCTGGGTGGAGGCTATTTCGTGCTCATGCCGCCTCTCCTCCACCTCGGCGGCGATCTTTAGGCGATTTTCCTCCATCTCCTGGAACCGAGTCGCCGCTTCCCTCTGACCCGTCACAAATTGCGATATGAGGTTATCCATAAACCGTTCATTTCTTCCCACCCCTTTCCGTTTGCGTGTGGCTGAAATATAAAGAGGGCAACTGGATAACTTACTTAGCCTACCTTGTTACATGTCATGATGTTTGACAATATCATAACAACAATAATACAGTGTACACTTCCATTTCGAGGATGTTTGGCGGGATTCTACGTCAATATTTGCCATCCTGTAAGCAGTTTTATGTGGTGGGACAGTTAAAGCGACATAGCATGAATATGGTCCAGTTATGTGATATGTTGTAATATGTATCTGTGAAGTGTATAAAAAAAACTAACGTATCGAGAATGTTACTAACGCAATGTATACAATGCACAGTCGGAGTAGTCTAACCAGTGTCGATAATAGTAGTTATATTGCCGTAAGCATTTATCATCCTACGAAAGAAAACGCCCTGTTGTTTGCCTTGTTACGTTACGTCACCATACAATGGTTAGATAAGAATAACGATTACCTTGGCGTGCCGCTTGCTGGGTCGGTTGCTGGGTCGGTTGCTGGGTTTGGCTGCCACCCGTGACCTGTGGAAGGGGAGTCGGTGGCCGTAAGGAGGTTTCGGTCTCCACCTCCACCTCAAACTCCACCTCGACGTCGCCCACCTCCTGGCCTTCAACATCCGCGCCCACTATGACATCATTAGGATCTTCAACTGTAACGTCCTCTGCAATAGAACATTCTGAATGATATACTTAACTTAACCATGCTGTGGGCGCAACACATATATATGCAGGATTTCAAAAAGTACGGTGAATCTGGGAAACACATAACAACCAAGTGTCATCAGTTATGAACATTATATAAGGCTAGTAGAAAAATACATGGCCCAGAACTATGCACTGTCTGTGAAGTAATGTGGCTGGGAGAGAATTGTTTTACATTTTAGGAGTACTGGTATAAGATTACGAATTCACCCCGCACCTACAGTTCGAACTCAGTTCGCCACAATGTTGGAGCTTTTATCTAGAGGAGTATGTAAACACTCTCATTAATTATGTTTGGAACCAGCGCCAAGGGGCCATTAAAATAGAATATGGGATTCTCGTCACAGATGGGAAGTAATGCACCGAGCCTCCGAGGATGGTATACAACGCGGGTGTTTACACATTACATGAGCGTTAAAAATGAATAGAGTGTATTTCCCAATGTAGTTCCACTGAGTTGTCAACTCTCGTGCATACATATACGAGTAATGTGAAGGATAAGATCATTTACGTTACCATATTGTCACAACTACAAATTAATTGAGGACCCAGCCTCAAGTCAAGACTTGTCTTCAGGCAAGTGTGCATGTTACATGATTTAGGAATAACAACAAGAATTGCGGAAACCTTATGGAATGCAACCCTGTTTATCCTGTGACACCCTAAGCATAGCAGTATAAAGAAATCTTTACAGGGAATCAAGGTATATTTATCACTGACCAGATATGCCTTACATGTTACATATAAGAACATCCATTGTTTTGGTGAACTCAGGTATCAGCACATGTGTGAGCCTACTTTAAATTGTACAAACGTTATTTAAGCTTTGCTGTTACCTTGTTGGCTTGCCCTCACCGCTGTGTCGACGTAATTCAGTGGGGCAGCAGTCGGCCTTGTGCCCAAGATCTGATCTAATGCATCGTAATACCGGAACGTATGCACATCCCGGCCACTGCGACTGAAAATGAGGAGGAACTGAATAAATACATTTTATAAATAAACATTGTGGACAGTTGTGTATAACATTATTTCAGGTAGTATTACATAATCCTCGTATAGGACAAGTGTCAGTAAAATATTGCATAACTTTTAGTTATTACGAATAAAATTACAGTATTCCATTGCGCCCAGGGCCAAACTGAATGGCGTTATGTCTGTGTTGGTATGACTGAAGTTTTAAGCGAATGCGGGAATGATGATCTAGTGTAGTGACAACCAGTAGATTGCCATGCTACCCAAGTAATGTAATCAGACAAAATTATCACATCACAAGTTATTATGTACAAATCTCGTCCCCCACAATAGTGCAACCACTATAGGCAGAGTGAATTTTACAAAATTGTACTCATGTTTTTGTATACGCATGGTCTTCTAGTTAATTTTCTCACCAGTAATTTGGGACAACACTGTAATAAAACACTTACTTGTTGTGATCACGACACTTTTTGTACGCTTGACCTAAGCTTTTTATTTTTGAGCGGCAGGAATTAGCGTCTCGTTCAGGTCTATCGTCCCCACAAAGCCTGCCCAACTTGGCGGCGATTCGGCGGTAGATGTGTATGTTGCGCCCCGATTGTTCCAATTCAGACTGAATTCTGTCGTCCCCCCATACCTCTATCAGCATCCTTATTTCCACGTCGTCCCAGTTTTCACGCCGTGATTCGTGGGTAGACATGACGAAGATCTGAATGTTGTTCTGCTAGGACACTTTGCGACAAACCGGAAATCAACAAATCTATCTATCAGTGCGCATGCGTGTGACGTCCTTAATCCGCGTCATCTAAACCGCGACCGTCCACACATGCCACTTACGCCGATTTAACATAAATCGCTTCATCTATACTACCTCGAGAGGTGGTTTACTTGCAGTGAACTAGATGAAGCGATTCACACATAAATCGCTTTAGCGTAGCGTCCACACGGCAAATGTGAGTCGAACTATACAAGTCGATTTAAATGAATTGTTTTAACTCGCCAGTGTGAACGGGGCTTATGTTGTAGCAACATATTTCATATCAACTTTTATTTGTCTACGATGGCGAAACTTGAAAAAGGAACAGAAAGCCTTTCAAGAGAGACTCTATGTCCCCAATTCGATGACTGTGAGGAACGTTCAAATCAAAATATATTTAGACTTTATTGCGGAATTTGGAGGGGATTTATCCCCCCACTCCCTTGTTCTTCTAAACAAGTTGCCCGGTATACCACCTGGCTAAAGTATACCTCCATAATTAATTATCTCAGTGGCCTGAATTATTTGTTTGTGTCAGAACAACTCGGCTCCTATTGTCTATAAAGATGTTGTTGTTAAAACCACATTAACAGGTATGATGTTCCTAAGTGTGCTAAACCATTATTACCTGCTATGCTCGGAAGTAGGCCTACCTTTGCTAATTTGACTTCCAGTCCTGGCCACAATGCAGATATATCTGCGGTTCTCTGCAGCTTTAGAGAATTATTTTTCTTTTTTAGATTCTCCTTTAAAGGGACCAGATATAGGTCGCTGGCAACAGGACTGACCGTACTCCGACAAATGCTCTCCAAGCACAACCTTGTTTGGTTTTTATGTTTAAAGAACCAAATATGTGTGGGGAGAGTAGGGGACCCACTTCACCACCAGGGGCCATATGCATGACGCAGTGTTAGCGAGCCAAAACGTGTTTAGATGGGATTTCTGGTTTAGCGCCGAAAAGTCGGGATGCACGAGTCAGTGATAGGCCTAACACCATGCGTTTAAGGTCTGCGACACTAACCCCGTTTCATATGATGTTTAAGGGCGGTGTTAGTGTTAGGTTAGGCCCAAATCTATTCAATGCTGTCATTTTTAACAGAATTACATCTGCAATAAGTGAAATTTTATCAATGTAACCCTAAAAGCGAACCCATATTAACACCATCGAGACATTGGCGGCGTTATTCATATTGTCGAATCGACGAAAGCAAACAAAGCAAATCACCGCCGCCACCGCCGTGTTGACATCCATACTGCCCACCGCCGCCGCCGAATCGGCGGGAATGTATTAGGCCCAAATCTATTCAATGCTGCCATATTTAACAGAATTACATACGCAATAAGTGAAATTTGATCAATTTAACCCTAAAAGTGAACCGATATTAACACCACCGACGCATTGGCGGCGATATTAATACTGTCGAATCGACGAATTTAAACAAAACAAATCGCCGCCGCAAGGGATTCCCCACATCTATAAATAGATTCACGTTTAGCTAACACCAATCATTTAGGCACTCCTGCATACCGCTTGACACACTTCCCGAGAGCGGTGATAGCTAAACGGTGTTGCCGGCTAACACCAAACGCCCGTAACACCGTTTCCTGCATATGGCCCCAGAAGTGGGTCAGTTCTGAGGCTGGGACTAGCTGGCAGCTGTTGTTTTAAAAATGGCTGGGTGAGTGGAGATAAGGGAGAGTAAAACTGGGGTATTTTCAATCTTCTTTAGAGTAGTTCAATCAGGAAATATATTTGTGTAATGTAAAATATATGTTAGTACAATTACATTGCATAATTCAATGAGAAACAGATATAGATGAAAAACTTGTTGATGAATGTAAAAAAGGTTCTAGTGTATATGGGGTTTGAACCCACACCACCAAACAACTTCAGATTACAAGTTCAACAATCTAACCACTAGGCCACAGAGACCACACATGATTAGTATTCTCACTTCAGGCTATTTGTGTATAGGACGTCACATATGCAAGGTGTGTATGTATGTATGAATGTATGCATGCATGCATGTATGTATGTCTAAAAGTGCACATTCTGTTATACAATTCAAGTATAACAGAGAGTGTATGTATGTATGTCTGTTTTGTTTGTTGTTGTTTTATGTCCTAGCAACATCTAAGGTCATGTCAGGACAGGTACCGACTTGTGACAGTGCACATGTATGGCAACTCTATAGTGCTGCCCCACTGTAATACCAGGCTGCCAGCACCATGACCTGATATCCCACTCAGTCACATTATCATGACACTGAGCCAACCAGTCCTTGTCCTATCCTAATAATGCCGAGCGCCAGACTAGGAAGCAACAAGTATCAATCTTAAAGTCATTGGTTTGACTCGACCAGGATTCGACCCCATGATCTACCAACATGGGAGACGGACGCTCTAACTCATTCGGCCATCCCGTCTGGTCATGTATGTATGTCATACCCCAGTCACACGAGAGGCAGCGTTCGCTGCCAACCTCCTTACGCCCAAAAGGACGCCAACCACCCAGCGTCCCATTCGATACATTGATTCAAAAATGATGTCGGCGTCTTGGCGCCGCCTTGGTGTCGCCCTGGGGCGGACAGGGCGCGGACAGGGCACCAACTGCTATGGTGGTTGGCGACCTGGCGCTGCCGAGTGTATGGCGGCACCCTGGCGGTGCCAGCGCGGCGCCTTGGTAGTTGCCATGAGTGTGCACTGTCACAAGTCGGTACCCGTCCTGATATGACCTTAGATGTTGCTAGCATGTAAAACAACAACAACAAACAAACAAAACAAACATACACACACGTTTTATATGTGATGTACACAAATAGCCTGAACTGAGAATAGTAATCATGTGTGCTCTCTGTGGCCTAGCAGTTAGAGTGTTGGACTTGTAATCTGAAATTGTTTGGTGGTGTGGATTCAAACCCCATACACTCCAGAACCTTTTTTACATTCAACAACAAAAAAACATTTTTCATCTATATCTCATTGAATTATGCAATGTAATTGTACTAACATATATTTTACATTATGCAAATATATTTCCTCATTGCACTACTCTAAAGAAGATTGAAAATACCTCAGTATTACCCTCCCTTCTCTCCACTCATCCAGCCATTGGCATAACAATCTAGGTCACTCTCCTGTACACCACAAAGTGGAAAAGTTCAGTAGTAAGCATGCACCACCCCTGTGGCACACATCTGGGGCCAAATGTATGAGGCCGGGTTAGCGGTCCTAACCCGTGCTTCGCGTGGATTTCCCGGGTTAGCGGCCAAAAGTGACAATGTATGTGCACGGGTTAGGGAAATACCTTGAGAGTTAACGTCGCCCACACTAACCCCAAGAAGTAGCAGGTTTAACGTCAGGGTTAGGGACCGATTGGGCTCAAATCTATTCAATGCAATCATATTTAACAGAATAAGATACGCAGAACGTGCAGCTACATCGGCGGCGTTATTCATATTGTCGAATCGACGAATGCAAACTAAACAAATCGCACCCTCGCCACATCGGCTATCCATACTGTCGCACATCGACAAAACATGGCCACCGCCGCCGCCGCATCTGCGGCAATATATTACGGCCAAATCTATTCAATGCGATCATATTTAACAGAACTACATACTCAAATCGTGAAATTTCATTAAATTAACCCTAAATTCGAAGCGATATTAACGTAGCACCTACATCGGTGGCGTTATTCATATTGTCAAATCGACGAATGTACACAAAGCACAGAGGGTTTCCCCAAATCTATAAATAACGCATTGGTCAGCTAACCAACCCGCGCTTTGGCAACATACATTTCCAGTGACTCATATACCAACACCGACATTAGCTAACCCGCCGGCTGCCCTTAACACCGGAGCCGATAGAAACTTGTTCATACATTTGGCCCCTGAACTATTCTGAGTTTGTTTGTTTTCCCGACGAGGTATAGATAGTCCCTTTAAGAAGGAGAAGTTTTTCCCATGGGGAATGATAATTGTGGTGAATGAGCGAGTGCTCATTCGGGGTCATTGCGTGGCAAGCGGGGCTGCGAGGCCCTCTCTCCCCCCCCCCCCCCATATCGCCACCCGGTGGGGGGGGGGGGGAGACACACACCCTGCCACGCCCTCCGACCGGCCCCTCCCTCCCCTACCATGCTGGATATAATTGAACTAGTATCAGACACTCTAATGGAGTGGGTTTCACCTTCAGTAGTAATACCAAAATCAAAGGATGTGATAATCTGGGTCGACATGAGAATGGCAAATGAAGTAGTGATCAGAGAGTGAGGAGGTCATGATTGACATGAATGAGAGTAGTGTATTCTCAAAAATAGATCTCAAAATGGCATTGGAGGAAGCATCACATGACACAACATTTGCCACACATAAGGGACTCTAGGTATTTTGGGTTCTTTCACCTCAAATTGCTCCAAAATTAGTAATTTTTCATCCAAATGATTCCGGAATATTAGGTTATAATGGTCAACCTGATATATTTATCTCAAAAATGAGTAAAAGATTCGGACTATGCAACTTTGGTCGTAATGTTCGCATTGCGTTTGATGCGAGGGAAGGAAGAGACCCTCCCCCCGCCTCGCCGCTGTCGCGCAGCTTTCCCACCTCCCCTGTCATCCGCCCCTCAGCTTTCTCTCACCCCTGACGCCCTGCACACCTGCCGCCCTGCCCCCCGCTTTCTCACCTCCCCCTCGCTTTTCAGCTCCCTCCCTTATAAGGCCGCCCAGCGGCCTCCCTCAGGCACTCGCCCTCCAGCCGTCATCCCTGCAGCATCGCTTTCTTCTATTTGGCCTTCACCTCGGACCGCTCCCTCACCTCGGACCGCCCCAGCACCGTAGGACCTTCCTCATCATGCCTGGAAACGGCAAAGGCAATGGACGGAAGGGAGCCCGGACGGAAGGGAGCCCGGACGACCGCCGCGGCCACACTGGGACCCTCCTCGGGCACGCCGGGAGGCGCCTTGCCGAGCTCGGCCCCGGGCTCCCCTCCGCCGTCTCGGGACCGGCCCTCGGGCACCGAGGCCGCCATCCTCGAGGCGCTTCAGCAGATCACAGGCCGCCTCGACACCCTGGAGTGCGGGGCCGCCCGCGAGCCCGAGGAAACCCCCCCGCCCGCGCCGAGGCGGCGGTCGGCCTACAGCACGCCGCCCATCCCAGCACCTCGGGCACACGTCGTCGGGGGCGCACCCTCCGCCGCCACCTCAAGCACAGCTCCCGGGGGCACTGCACCCGCAGTATGAGCGGTACAGCCGCCTTGCTGCACCGCCGTCGGCGGCTCCGCCCCCCGCCTACATCCAGGATGCCGTCGACCATACCCCGGCATCCGCGGCCGACGCCGTACGGGAGATCCTGGCGTCGCCCGAGGCGCAGCACACCGGGAGACGCAAAGGTATCTCCCCCGACTACCTTTTCCCCTCTGACCTCGTTGAGAGGGGACCGGAGCGCAAGTCAGTGAAAAGGGGGGAAGCCACCAAGGACGAGTACAGCCTCGCCCTCACCACCCTCGTTAGCCACCCGAGCTTCCCCGCACACTCCATCCCGGGCCTACATCACCACACCCTCACCGTGCTCAGGGACAACCTGGTCTACCCGTGGCCTACCGTCCGCCGCTACTCCGAGACGATCTTCACATGGATCGCGGACGGTAGGCTCCCCCACGGTGTTCTTTGGAAAGCTCGCATGACACAGCAGTTGGACCTGATGGAATTCATTATCAATTTTTGAAACATCTCCCTGAACATGGACTGAGACTGTTGCTTCAACTCTTCAACAACATCTGGGAGTCGGGTGTCGTCCCCGCCTCTTGGCGGGAGGCGACAGTAATACCGACTCCCAAACCTGGTAAAGACCAGAGTGAAGCCCACAACTATCGTCCTCCCATAGCCCTTACAAGCTGCATCTGTAAAACCATGGAGCGCATGATAAACAACCGCCTCGTCTGGCTACTGGAGTCAGGACACCACCTGTCCAACCTTCAATGTGGCTTCAGACGGGGCCGCAGCACCCTCGACCATTTGGTGTGCATGGAGACCTTCATAAGAGATGCTTTCCTTAAGAAGGAGCACGTTGTGGCTGTCTTTTTCGACCTCGAAAAAGCCTATGACACAACGTGGCAGCATGGCATCATGGAGGATCTTCATGCGATTGGCCTTCGTGGCCACTTGCCAATTTTCATCAGGAACTTTCTAGCCTTCAGGCATTTCCGCGTCCGTGTCAAGACTACCTATTCCCGCCTACACTCACAGGAACTAGGAGTACCTCAAGGCAGCATACTGGCCGTGACCCTTTTCGGGGTCAAGGTCAATGGTATTGCTGCTGCTGTAAAGCAGGGGGTCTCCTGTAGTCTTTTCGTGGACGACTTTGTTTTATATTACAGCGGTGCTAACATGAATGTCATAGAGAGACAGCTACAACCAAGCATAAATGGGATCCATCGATGGTCAGTTCTGAACGGTTTCAAATTTTCCAAGACCAAAACAGTCTGCATGCACTTCTGCCTGCTGCGTAGAATACATGCGGAACCGGAGCTGACCCTGGATGGGGATCCCATTAAAGTCGTTGAGAAAACCAAATTTCTGGGCCTCATTCTCGACGCAAAACTGTCTTTTGTGCCACATATAAAGTACCTGAAAACAAGATGCCTGAAAGCGCTGGATATTCTGAGGGTGCTGTCCAGCTCAGAGTGGGGAGCGGACAGAGATGTTCTGCTCTCCGTGTACAGAACCTTGGTTCGTTCACGAGTGGATTACGGCAGCATAGTATATGGTTCCGCAAGGAAAATCATATATTGGGCTGCTAGACACGATCCACCACCAGGGACTGCGCTTGGCCCTTGGGGCCTTCCGCACCTCACCAGTTCAGAGCCTTTATGTCGAAGCCAATGAACCATCACTTAATAACAGGAGAATCAAACTGGCCATGCAATATGTAGTCAAGATAAAAACTAATGCATTGAATCCTGCACACAATTGTCTATTCGAGCAACATGACGAATCCAGGTATGAAGCCAGGCCAAATTACATCCGGCCACTGAGGCTCCGAATGAAACCTCATTTGGAGGCCTTAGGCGTGGATTTGGACGTGTTGGAGGATGCCAAAGTCCCAGAACATCCCCTGTGGTCGTTGAGAAAGCCATCGGTTATCCTCCGACTCACGGAACTGAGGAAATCTGGGACACATCCACTCGAGTACAAAGGACTGCATGCAGAGATTCAAGGCCAGTTTGCAGACCACCTCTCCATATACACTGATGGTTCGAAAGACCAAAGCCGGGTAGCTGCTGCGGCAGTCTGCCGACGGGAAAAATTTGGTGTACGTTTGCCCGATCAGAGCTCGATTTTCACTGCAGAGGCCCGAGCACTCCTTCTCGCTTTGGAGTGTATCGAGGTATCCAACCACACTAACTATGTTATATACAGTGATTCCTTCTCTTGCCTCCTGGCTGTTGCTGGACTGAAAACGAATCACCCTATTCTAGCAACGGTCATTTATAAAATGAACCAACTGACAACAGATGGGTATGATATCCACCTGTGCTGGGTGCCTGGCCATGCTGGCATACAAGGAAACGAACGAGCTGATCGGGCTGCGAAGAAGGCCCTGAACTGTGATCTTGAACCGTGTCTGATCCCTCACTCTGATCTGAAACCACTAATAGCCACCCACATAAAATCCAAATGGCAACATGAGTGGGATGAAAACATCAATAAACTTAAAGAAATTGAACCATCTGTGGGAAAGCCACCACAGACTCATGCGGGAGGTCGGCGGGACCAAGTGGTCCTTCAGTCGCTGCCGTGTTGGCCACTCGTGGCTTACACATGCTTTTCTGCTCAAGGGGGAACCTCCCCCTGAATGTATTGGGTGTCAGTCCCCACTGACACTCGAACACATTTTACTAAGTTGCGTTGATTTTTTGGCCCTGCGCCAACGGTTCTACACTGCAGGCAGTATGCATGACCTTTTTACTAAGGTAAAACAGGAAAACATTTTAGCCTTTTTGAGGGCAGCTGGACTGTACCACCTTATATAGTTTACTAAATGGATTCTATTAATTATTAATGAAACTTTTCTTTTTCCTTGACCACAGATATATGATTGTGAGCTTTCTAATTTAATTAGTGTCTATTGGCACATAATTGATTGTCTGCTTTTACATGTAAAAGCGATGGTTTGAACAAAAAACAAACATTTCTCGCCGTGAATATGGCCTATGCTGCCGACACGGCGTAAAGCAACCACCAATCAATCAATCAACCCCCACGGGTGGCACGACCCGGTGGCCCTGAACCTGGTGAGGGTGGAGTCCCTCACCATGCCCGCCCACCAAGCCGCCCCCACAGCCCGAGCCACAGACCCAGCCAGACCCCGGCCCCACGTCCAAGCCGACTGACGGGTCCCCTACAGTAGGGAACTCCACGGGGCCCCCTGCACTGCCTGGAACCGCAACCCCGCCTCATGCGATCAAGCCGCATCCGGGGAGGCCACGGACAGGCAGGGGCCAGGTTGCGGCACACGTGCACGTACTGCGCCAACGTACGGAAGGTGCTCACAATGCACAGTGAGGCCGTATGTATGGCGAAACGCGCACGTGAGCGCGCGACCCCCGCCACCTCGGCGGATTTTTAGTCCGCCGGTGCCCCCCGGCCGGCCGGGAGGCCCTTAACCTCCCACACCACCGACCCCGACCTCCACCTCACCCCCGGCGATACCACCTTCCTCTGCCCCCCCGACCCCGACCCTCCCCCCAACCCCCCCTCCCACTCCGCACGACTTCGCTGCCCCCCCTCTCCCGCCGCACCTCCTCCCCCCCCCCCCCCCCCCCCCCCCCCCCCCACCCCCCCCAACTTCGCTGCCCCCCCCCCTCTCCCGCCGCACCTCCTCCCCCTCCCCCCCCCCCCCCCCCCCCCAACCGTCCCCCTGCCATGGCAGACACCGTCGACGAGCCCACCGTCGACGTCCTCGACCCCCACATAGAGGACACCCTCCCTGCCGCCCCCTCCTGCAGCCCCATCCCCGCCCCACCATTCTCTACCTGGCCCCACACCTCCGGCGAGGCGTGGGCCCGGTACCCCACCTTCACCCACACCTGTTCAGTAGTAAGCATGCACCACCCCTCGAACTAGTATCAGACACTCTAATGGAGTGGGTTTCACCTTCAGTAGTAATACCAAAATCAAAGGATGTGATAATCTGGGTCGACATGAGAATGGCAAATGAAGTAGTGATCAGAGACCCTCCCCCCGGCTGGGAGGCCCTTAACCGGCCTACACACCTCGTCAAAACAGCCGACACCCTCTCCACTACCACCGACGCCCAACATGGGCAAGGGACGGAATGAACAGCCAACCCTCGGGGGAGCGGGCCTACCTAATTTTTTGGCCGCCCGCATCCCCCTCCCCTCAGGCCTCCACATACCCACCTGGCACGCCCGCCTCCGGGATTACCCCGACCCTGCCATCCTCGACTTTCTCGATTTCGGCTTTCCGTCTAACTACTCCGCATCCACCCCTCCCCGCCCCACCTTCTCTAACCACCGCGAACCCCCCGAGAACCTTCCCCACCTCAGGGAATTCATCGACATGGAGCTCGCCCTGGCGCCCTCATAGGCCCCTTTTCCGTCCCCCCCTTCACCCCCTGGTCCCAGGTCTCCCCCGTGATGACCTGCCCCAAGTCCGACTCGGGAAAGAGGCGGGTCATCGTGGACCTCTCCTACCCTCCGGGAGCTAGCGTAAACTCGGGCATCCCCCGACGCAAATTCCTCGGTAGACCCCACTCCTACACCCTCCCCTGCGTTGCAGATGTGGGCCGCCGCCTCATCCACGAAGGCACCGGGGCCTACGTCTGGTCGGCCAGCTCCGTGCCGACCCCCTCTCATGCCCTCTCTACGGAATCTGCCTCGACGGGGAGACCTATGTCGACCTCGCCCTCCCCTTTGGCTTCCGCTCCTCGGGCGCGGCCTGGGTGCGGTTCACCGCGGCGGTGGCCTGGATCATCCGGCGCGAGGGCTTCCACGCCCTCGTCTATGTCGACGACTTCATCGGGTACGAGGGCTCCTACCTGAGGGCCTGTCAGGCATTTGACGCCTTCCTCGCCCTCACCGCAGCCCTCGGCCTCGACGTGGCACGCGGCAAGTGTCATCCCCCCGCTGTCCACCTCACCTGGCTCGGGTTTGCCCTCGACAGCGAAGCGATGACCATCCTCATCGCCCCCGAGAAGATCCAGGCCCTCGTCACCGACTGCGAGGCCCGCATCGCCCGCCCCGCCCTCGGGAAATGCGAGCTCCAGAGTATCTTGGGCCGCCTCAACCACGTCAGCAGCTGTGTGCTCCCCGCCCGGAAGTTCATGACCCGGCTCCTCGGGGCGCTCCGCAGCTGCTTCGGAGCCGCCTCTCTCACCCTCACTGGCAACGCCCTCCGGGATCTGAGGTGGTTCACCACCTACGGCCGTCTGTCCAACGGCCTCTACCTCCTCCGGGCGTCGGAGGGCCGCCGCCTCGTGATTGAGTGTGACTCTTGCCTGACTGGTGGGGGGGCCTACTCAAGCTCAAGTTTCTACACCCGAGGGTACTCTCCGGGTTTCCTGGCGCGCTTCCCGTCCATCCACGAGCTGGAGGCGGTAAACCTCGTCGTCGCCCCCCGCTGCCTCCTCCTGGACGACGTCGCGGGGGCGACGGTGGTGGTCAATACAGACAACATGGCCTCCGCCGTCGCCCTCGAGTCGGGGCGCGCCCGCGACCCCACCCTCGGGACCTGCGCGAGGGAGCTCTGGCTGATGGCAGCCACGGGCTCCTTCCACCTCAAAGTGACACACAAGCCCGGGGCGGTCCTCGTCCTCGCCGACGCCCTCAGCCGGGAACACCTCACAGGGCCCTGGGCCGAAACGGCGCGGAGCGAGGTGGACCGCCTTGGGCTGAAACCGGTTCACGCCTCTCACGATGATTTCCCCTTCTACCCCGGCCTCTAGGTTTCACCTCCGCCGAGGTGGCTGACGTCGACTGCCTACGCCTCGCCCCCCTCACCCTGGCGACCTGGAGGAACTGCCGCCGGAAGGCCGAGGACTTCGTCGGCTACTTAGTCGCCCGAGGCGTGGACCCCCTCGCGCCGTCGGCCTTCGACGTCGCAGCCTACGCCGCCTCCCTCTTCGCCCGCGCCCTCGCCCCGGCCTCCATCAAGAACGCGCTTTCCGGCGCGCGCTCTTGGGTGGAGGGGGCGGGGGGCCTCACCTCGGGCTTCGACTCGCGCCTCGCCAAGGACGTCTGCAGGGGGGGGGGGAGAGAGCGCGCCTCCTCGCACGTACCGCGCCAGGCCCCTCCCCTCACTCCGCAGCAGCTCTCGCTCACCGTCACCCACCTCACGCGAGCGGGCCCCGCCTCACTCATGCCTCGGGCCGCCCTCCTCCTCGGGTACTTCGGGATGCTCTGCCAGCCCAACCTCCTGGCCTCGAGCCCCGAGGGTTGGGGGTGGCCCCCACACCATCACCCGAGCCGACGTCCGCCCCACGCCCGGGGGCCTACGGATCCTGATCAGGACGTCCAAGACCATCTCCGGCCCCTCGGGCGCGGTCGCCCTCTTCGTGCCAGCTACCCTCGGTTCCAGCCTCTGCCCCGTCGCAGCCTGGCACCGCGCCGTCGCCCAGTGCCCGTCGCCCCCGGAGGCGCCGGCCTTCATGATGCCCTCCGGCCGGCCCCTCGACCCGCGCTCCCTCACCGCACTCCTGAGGGGCGCCCTCCAGGCCCAAGGCGTGCCCAACTACCAGACCTTCACCCTCCACAGCCTCCGGCGCGGCGCCGCCCAAGCCTGCCAGCGTGCCGGGGTGCCTCTGGCCGACATCATGGCCCAAGGGACTTGGACCTCAGAGGCGGTCCACGCATACATGCCCCGCCTCGCACCCTCGGGCGCGCCTCGAGCCCTCTCCTCCGTTTTGGTGGAGGGCTCCTCAGCGCCCCTCCCCTGAACTATAAGCTCCCTCGAGCTCTTCCTCCCTAGCTTAAGTTATACGGTTCGCTCCTTACGGTTCACTCCTTACGGTTCGCTCCTTTTTTACTCTTCACTGTATTGTTCTTACCCTGCTCCTTCTGAGCGGCCTCTTGTACCTTCCTGTATAGCTTGTTGTCTGAGGCGTCCCAATAAACGACTCTTGTTTCTCTACCCCTGCCTTGCTTTCTTCCTTTTCGCGCATCGGTCGTAATGTTCGCATTGCGTTTGATGCGAGGGAAGGAAGAGACCCTCCCCCCGCCTTGCCGCCGTCGCGCAGCTTTCCCACCTCCCCTGTCATCCGCCCCTCAGCTTTCTCTCACCCCTGACGCCCTGCACACCTGCCGCCCTGCCCCCTGCTTTCTCACCTCCCCCTCGCCTTTCAGCTCCCTCCCTTATAAGGCCGCCCGCCGGCCTCCCTCAGGCACTCGCCCTCCAGCCGTCATCCCTGCAGGAGCGCTTTCTTCTCCACCCACCCACCCAACTCTCTCTTACCCTCTCCTTACTCCTCCTCCGCTGGTGGAGGGCTCCTCGGCGCCCCTCCCCTGGACTATAAGCTCCCTCGAGCTCTTCCTCCCTAGCTTAAGTTATACGGTTCGCTCCTTCTGAGCTCCTTTTTTACTCTTCACTGTATTGTTCTTACCCTGCTCCTTCTGAGCGGCCTCTTGTACCTTCCTGTATAGCTTGTTGTCTGAGGCGTCCCAATAAATGCCTCTTGTTTCTCCACCCCTGCCTTGCTTTCTTCCTTTTCGCGCATCAATCAATCATCTCATTCTTTTCGAAAGTAGAGCTTCATAACAAATTTAAGTAACACTATAGAATGGGGGTATCTTTGTTTATTTACCTAATATTCTGCCTAAATAATTTTAAAATTTTTTTCCATGTGTCCATGGCATTTTCTTCCGTGCAATTCAGGTGCAACAAATACATTTTGCCAGTATTTCATACAAGTAGTATGACACTGGCAGAACAATTGAACTGAAATGCTATTAAAACGCATACCATAATAAAATAAGCACACAATTTTGGAATGGATACATATACTGCCAACGAGGATGCCGTGCTAACCCTAGTCTGATCAGAATCCCTTGTGAAAATGGACGCAAGTTTTAACCTCAACAATGGAAACTGTTTCGGGATAAATTAGCATATTTAGATAATCTATTTAAGGCAAACATGAGAAGTCATCTCGCTTACAATTGTACAAAACTATACAAGTTGCAGAAGGCAGAGCTGCTGAAAGAACACGTGGTTACATTAAGCCGTGACTGGTGAATATGTGATATAAAGGCAATAGAAATCTCGCTTCTTGACACAAGTCGGCGTGAAAACAGCCATGTCCCAACATTAACAATACAGCTTAATACCTTCAATACATCTCGGTGCATAAACATACTTACCCCTTACACGGAATACTGTGCCATCTAATCTCAAATTTATCAACTTGAGAGACACATAGCTTCAGCAAGCAATGCAACAGCAAAAAGCAACGTATTGATGCAAACATAAGCTATAAAATAGTTGCCTTTCACCTATGAAGTTAGCACCAATCTGAAGACCCTGTGCACAAGCTATGAGTGATATAGCAAGAACCTGAATGGGCACCCACTCTGATCTCACTGTCACGTGCAATACGCTATTGTCTTTACGTTGGTATTATAATTCATTGCATACACTTTGCAGGTAGAATAATCCAGTTACATAAATGAGAGATTTAAGCCTTCCCAGATCAAGTCACCCACCAGACAGAAATATATGCTCAATAACAAATAATAATAATGTGAAAATAGCACACCTATGTATACTGTTGACATGCAGTGTATATCTCATTATGAGTGATGGTAGAGACGAGTAACGTGTCAACTGCAGCGTCTGTGACGTCATACACATGCAGACGGGCACCACGCGCCTACCCACACTAAGCCAGACACGGTCGCGGATTGCGCAGCAGTGACGATGCATAGGAACAAGTAGATAGATAGCAACTACGTACAGGTAGGGTGACGAGCATGTGGAGAACAGAGGGATGGGGTAGGGGTGGAGAGCTGACATGCGTACACAAAACAAAAAGAGCAGGGCAAACCGGGTAGATAGGACAGAAGAACAGCGCAGGTAGGACAGCGCAGGTAACTTGCAAACACGTCCACTCAGTTTACAGTTTCAGACGACACATTGCAACTACACATCGAATGGTGGGAATGACGCAGGTCATGTGTGGCGCCGGCAGTGTTACGTGACATGTGAGTTCTGTGACGACACATGCAACCTTCAGTTATCGGCCTTCACAACGTCCCCAATGACCGTGGCCTCCTTTCCCCCAGCCCCGTCGCCCTTGAGCGCCGCGATCTCCCTTTCGTACTTGTCCTTCAGCTCCTGCACGGCGACCTTGAAGTTGACCTCGTTGCGCTCCTTGTAGTCGACGAACTGCTGCTGGAACTTGTCTTCCCGCTCCTTGAGCGCCTGCATCTTTTCTGTCAGAAATAATACCACAATCAGGTTCCACCAATGCTCACATCACCGCTCTCATGTTTACAAAATAATTCATTCTTAGGAAACAATTCCATTGGTCCAAATCTCTCTTCCACTGTTCGCCATGTCAATATGTTGCAGTATATATTTATCTGACAATTTAGTGTAATTGTAATGAAGCAGATCAATTCAGATCAAGATATAGGAGGGACCATTTTTTAACAGAATGTACAAGCTTGACACATGGTAATAGGAAATTGGGGGAATGAGTAACAATAGCATATGAGGGAAATACAGTATAACTCTGTTAAACCAAACTCGGTTAAACCAAACGATCGGTTAATCCAAACTTTTTTCGGCGGCCCGGCAAAATACTACCATTTATCATATAACAAATTGTTTAAACCAAAGTCGGTTAATCCAAACTAACGGTTAATCCAAACAAAATGTTCAGACCCCAGGCCACTTCCAGTACTGTTAAACCAAACTTTCATGTGGTTATAAGGTCATCTGAGACCCCACCAACTTCTTTATATGATAAATGGTAGTATTTTGCCGGGCCAGCGAAAAAGGTTTGGATTAACCAATCGTTTGGGTTAACCAATCTTGGTTTAACGGGGTTATACTGTTTATATACATAAAAAAACAATAATCAAAGTGTCCACATACATTGTATATTACATTCATAATGCACCCGTGTTTTTGCCAAAGCCAAGTCAAAATCGAAGCCCGAGCTCGGTTAAACCAATGATCAGTTAATCCAAACAAATGTCTAGGGTCCCTTCAAGTTTGCTTTAACAGGGTAATACTGTAGTTGAGTGTAGGTGATACCCCAGTCACACGAGGCCTGCGTTCGCTTACGATCAGTTAGCGACCACCATATGACCGTACAACCAGTCAGAGCGTGATTGGCAACCACTCGGCAACCATTTCAGAAGATCTTGGTTGTAAGGAGGTTGCAGCTGCTGCACGTGCAACCTCCTTGCAACCTGTGTGGTCGACTGCCGCGCCAGGAGCGTGAGAATTTTGGTCACCAGGCGGTCGCCGAGCAGTCACCGACCAATCCCCCTAAACATCGATGACCGCCGCACCAGGAACATCAGAATTTTGGTTGTTGACTGGTCGGTGACCCCTCATGACTGGTCGGTGACCCCTCATGACTGCTCGGCTCGCCGACCAACCTCCCTAAACATTGGCGAGTGGTCGTCGAGCGGTCGCCAACAGCAGCTTTGATTCGATGTAGCGAGTCGATCGCAAGCGAATGCTGGCCGTAGTGTGACTGGGGTATAAGGGGCCCTTTGATGGGAGCATGTGGTTGAGGAGACTAAGCAGAGACAACGCTAGGGTGTGACCGGTGAAGGGTGCAGACGATTTCATCATTAATCAGACTTCACTGAGACTGCAATGTTCACTGCTTCTCATGCATCCTATTGAATGTGGCAAAGTGTTTATGTAATGGAGTAAACATCGATTTCACACCAGACCTCCGCCCCCTTTTCCTCCCAGAGACAACAGCAGGGATACACGCTGTGGTCGGGTGAATCACCAGCCCTCATGAATGACTGACCCAGCCATTCAGTTTGCCCGGTCTCTGATGTCCTGAATATTTCATGGAATGCTACGTTTTGGTCTAGGCCAATTCATTCATATTAGCGTCTAAACTGAATAGCGACAAGTGCAGCATACCTCGTTCCTTGGCCTTTTCCGCCTTTTGCACGCGTCTGTTGAAGATCTCCTCCTTGTCCTTGAGTGTTTCTGCAAATCGTGCCTTCATGGTGTTCATCATGTCCTTCACGTGGTCCTGGCGGTCATCAAACTGCTTCTTAACGTTTTCCTGGAACATCAGACATTGTAGCCACTTCAGTATCCCTGCAGCTCACTTAGTACTCATAGCACGGTCACCGGGCCCTAACTGATTAAGACAATCTGAATTATATATAAAAATACCCTTACTAACCTAAATGGTTCTTGATTCTAGTGCAATATAACCAAAATACATGATTTTACACACGCATAGTATATAGGCATATGTAATAGTCCGAGTGGGTGGGAAGAGTGCTTTCAAAAGGGTCAAAAGCAGAAGTCTGAGGTCCATTTGAAATCACTCTGCCCACTGAAACTATTAGTTTATTAGTGTTTTACACCGTGGCAACATATCAAGACGCGTACCGATTGGTGACAGTGAATACTCATGATGACTTTATAGTGCTGCCCCACTGGGAGAGCAGGCCACCATGACCCAATTTCGCACTCACTGATAATGAGCTAATCAGTCCATGCCCTATCCTAGTAATGCCGAGCACGAGGCGAGTATAAATTTTGGAAATCATTGCTTTGACTTGGCCAGGGTACAAACACCCGACCTTCCACACGGGAAGCCTGCGCTCTATCGAGTCGGGCACCGTGTCCGGTTCCGGGATTATTATGAAGCCACAGGCATACACAATGTTTTTTTAAGTGATTGTTTGTTTATTCTCCTCATACCGGTTAAGTGCACGCACTTGTTTTCGCTGCTATACAGTAGTGGTCATAATACATGTGGATTTATTTCCTTTATCAACTTGTTTATGGTGTAAAATTGGGGAGTTTCCAATCTTTAATTTAGCTCAATTATATTTCTGTGCATAGTTTGTTTAGGATAGTGTCTCCTCTTGGTTTGTGATGTTGTATGGCTTACTTACTGTTTATCCCTGATCTATTACTTAGTACATATTTCTTTATCTATATCTCACTTCCAGTCTTTCTTAATTTTCATTTTGCATTCTTTTAGTGTTTTGGTGTTTCTTAGATCACTGCCTTGGCTATTCCAAGCTTTTATGCTCATAGCTAATACGCTTCTGTCGAAGCACCCACAGTTGGATCTTTCTGTTTTTAGCTGAGGTGCTTCACCAGCTCTAGCTCTTGTATATAGTCAAAAGCTATTATGCTGAGGTGTGCTTCTCTTCTAGTTTCAAGCATGCAGATTTTAGCCTGTTTGTGCAGGCCTATTGTAGGACTGTCAATTTTGCTTTCATTTAGTATGTGATTTATTTTCTAAATGTTCATTTATATGCCTATGCTATATTTTCTCTGGTAGTTTACCTGGTGTATGTAGCATCGAAATAGGGCTAGAGTTGCCCATGTCCTGCCTATCTACTGTCATGAAAAGTGGTCTGATGATGGCTACTTTCCATTGTTTAACACATTTACCTAATTCAAACGAGCTATTGAACATTGCTGTCATTTTTGTGGTAATTGCCCGTTAGGCATCTTTCAGTGCAGATACTTCACATGGTACTAGTATCATCCTGTCACGCTGAAGCCGTATCAAGGGAACACGCAATATGCACGTGGATTCGAGACATCACCTTGAAGGTATTCATTGACCCGCGTTCCTTGTCGAGCCGCTCATTCAACACCTTGGCCGTCGCCTGCGTGTCCAGGATGAGCATCTGCCGCTCTCCCTCGAAGTCATCAAGCATGGCCTGCAGTCGTACTTGCATCTCAGCATTCTGAAGGGGTCAACAATAGTAGCAGTGTTACTTACTAATCACCACGTGATGCACACACAGGGTGTCACTTTATAAAATATTCTGATATTCGGCAAGGGGGTAATGCAAATGTTCTATTACTGATCGGTGTACGTGACCAGGCGCATGTATAGATTAGTTAGACGAATCTTACCTGGGTATAGATGATGGATAACTATTGTTTTACCGAGGTAGGAGCCTCGGGTAGACGTGGGCGAGGGAGAAGGAAGCACATCTGGGTCCAGCAATTTTTACCTACTAATTCAGGATAAAATGATTCCAAAAAACCAAAAAACTATGGTAATGTGACCTAATCTTGGTACAAGTGATGTAATAGACTTGGCAGGGCGTGGTGGGTGGGCCCTCGCCCACATCTACCCGAGGCTCCTACCTCGGTAAAACAATAGTTATCCATCATCTATACCCAGGTAAGATTCGTCTAACTAATCTATTTTACCTCGGTATACCGCCTCTGGCTAGCCGCAGGCTAGGGAGACCTTTACGTAATATCATTTTTATCCTGATATTCCTGTTAGTTACTATTCTATTATCAAGTCTTATTTAAGTATGTTTGTACAAATGTCATGACAAAAAGGCGAAAAAGTGCACTTTGTCTCACCTATGTCTTTTAGTTGGTGAGTAGCCTCTGTGCGATAGGTTGAGGCTTCTCTAGTCGCTTGTGATAATGTTTTGCAAACGATCTAGCAGTTTTCCATCCTGCATGAGCCAGGATCCGTTTGACGGAAATGCCAAGTGATCTGGCCTTAGATACCATTGCACCACATGTAGAGTGCGATGAATATCTGTTTGTGTTTACTCCTGAAAGTTTTAACACCGTCATGGTCCATCTGGCGAGGGTGTCCCTCGAAATGCCCTTGTGTGGCTTAATAAAGCTCACCAAAAGCTGCCTTGAGTTGCGTATTATTCGTGTCTTGGATATATATGTCCGTATTGCGGAGACTACACATAATTTGCGATCCTCTGTGAAACTAGTGACACTTATTGTCGACAGGGGATCACCTAAACGATTTGATTTCAACAAAGTTGTTAGATCAAACGTTGCTTCCTTGCTATCGATTTCAAGACCATTGAGCGACAGGGCGACTATTGTTTGGCCCCTGTGTCCTGTAACGAGCAGAAGGAGCAAAGCTACTTTGAAGCCGTCCAGGAACTTATTCTCTGGCCAATCCTTGAAGAGTTTAAACACAAGAGAAACATCCCAAAACCTATTATATTTGGGTTTGGGAGGGTTCCTCTGATAAATTGATCGTACGATCCAGCAAATAACATGATGTTTTCCCATTGTTTCTCCATTAATCCTAGGTAGGATAATTGAGAGCGCACATCTGGCTGCATTGATAGCGCCATACCCTAAACCTTCGTCTTCCAAAAATCGTAGGAAACGTCCTACCTGGGATATTGTTGGGTTCATAGGCTTAACTTTCTTAAGTAAGCAATAAATACCCCATTTCTTTAAATACGTGGTATACATTTTCACAGTTCCCTTCCTCCAGGCATGAGAGACCAAACGTTGTTGTGTAATCTTATCCAAGCCGAATTGTTCCAAATATTTATTTAAAAAAGGAATGCTACCAAAGGAGTCGTCGACACGTTTCCGTGGCGCGCTAACGGTCCCTGATGTTTCAGATTTCCTCGGTATCTTGGGAAGCGTAGCATGCTTTTGGCCGTCGCGACTAGTCTCGCTAGCCAGGGTTGAGTGTCCCATTCGGGGACGATGAGGATGGCGTGTGTTTTCTCCATTAGTATCTTTCGGGCGACTTTGCTAATAATGGTAAAAGGGGGGAAAATGTAAAAGAAATGATTTTGCCAAGTTAGCGAGAAGGCATCTATGTGCCAAGCATTTGGTTCTGGGTGCCACGAAACATATTTCTCCAGTTTAAAGTTATTACGTGAAGCAAATAAATCTATATCCGGCCAGCCCCATAATTGACAGATGTGTTTGAAAATTGATGGGTTTAGTGACCACTCTAAGTGGTCATGGAAATGGCGACTCATCTTATCGGCAAGGGAATTCTGCGTGCCGGGTATGTGTGTAATTGTTAACCAGACGTCAAACTTTTGCGCCCAATTCCAAATGAGTAGTGCCAACTCGTTACACTTAATAGATTTAGTACCTCCCATATTTCTGACATAAGCCATGGCTGTGGTGTTATCCGTAAGGATACAAACATTATTTTTGGGTACTTTAACACGGCTGGTTAAACCTAAGTAAATGGCTCGTAATTCTAAAACATTAATATGTTCAGAAATTTCCGAATCTAGCCAGCGTCCCCCCGTTGCTACATCATTGCGATGTGCCCCCCAACCTTGGAGTGAGGCGTCAGTCGTAACTGTAGTATTGGGCTCACCCATTCGAATGGGATTGGGGGAGTTATCAAAGTGACTTAGCCACCAAAAAATGTCGGCTAGTCCACTTTCAGAGATAAACATTGTCTTTTCAAAGTTTCCCTTTGCGCGGGCCAAAGCTAGATTTTTATCGATTTCCAGGGACTTAATGTGTGCGGCCCCATATAGAATAGCAGGGCTGTATGAAATCATTATACCGATTAAGACTGCGACCTGTCTTATCTTTGGCCTAGAAATGTCTAACAGCTGTATCGCTGTGTCCCGCAGCTTATCTTTCTTTTGTTGTGTAAGTGACACAGTCATGGCCGTCGTGTCCAAAATGAAGCCTAGACACTTAAGCTGCTTAGTAGGAGAAAACACGGATTTCTTAGCATGGATGAAGAAACCCAAGTTTGAGAAAAGTTTACATAAATCTTGAACGGCGAGTTCGCATTGTTCGAAAGATTGTCCCATAATGAAAGAATCATCAATGTATGGAAACATACAATGACCCAGTTTAGCCATGTTTGAAAAAACCAGTTTCAACAACTTAGTAAAAAGTCGTGGCGCACACGCCAAACCATTAGGTAGGCAGGTAAATTCAAAAAGCTGGTGATTCCAAACAAACCGTAACAATTTTCGAAACCCCTCTTGAATAGGGACGGTATAGTAAGCATCTCTTAAATCAACACTCGCTAGCCAACACTCTGGGGTGATCAGATCGCGAGCTGTTTCTAAAGAAAACATTTTGAAATGTTGGTATTCAATGATTTCATTCAATTTAGTTAAGTCTAAAATCATGCGAATAGACCCATCTGGTTTAGGCGTGGAGAAAATATTGGAAATGAATTCACCTCTAGTATGTTGTACTGGTTTGACAATGCCTTTGGCTTCAAAAACCCCAACCTGTTCATTTAGTTGGAATTTTTCGTGTGAATTGAACTTATATGGAAAAGGTGCTCTTTTCTGTACAGGGAGTTCTGTGAAAGGAATAGCAATGCCTCTAACAATACTAAGAACCTGTGGGTTAGTGGTTAATTGTTGCCATCGTTCTAAACAATTAACAATGTTGCCCGCTTGAAAAAGGCTTACATCAGTTTGAGTTTCCTCTGTGACCATGTCAGGGCCAGGCTGCTGGAAAGTTTGTGTGGCGTTCTCTACTTGTTCCCTGGTTTGGGGAACTGCGGCTTGGGGACAAAGTCCCGTTTGTACCCGCGGTTGTCGTTCCAGCTTGAGGATTGTCTGTCCCCTCGACCTCTTCCCCTCTGGCTGAATGCGAAGGATGGGCCTCCCCGGAACGGCCTTCCTCCTCGGCGGAAGCGAAAATCTGTGCGGCTGCGGCGGAACCCGAGTGGGTTTTGTGACTTACGGCCCTTGAGTTCCGTATTCTTAGCACTCTTAGTGTCCACCTCTACCTGCTTGTACAAATAAGCAAGCTGACCCCCAAACATCTTGGACTTGTCCAGAGGCTTGCCTTTGATGGGGGTAGGTCCGGAATAGACGGTGTATTCCTTGCCGTCATGGTCCGTCATCTTCTTTGACCGGGCGACTTCTTTGCCCGCGTCGGTGGTAACGGATTTAAAGACATTTTCGAAGCGGCGATGTGTCATATAGTTGCTCGCTGCAGCGAGCAAGGCAATGCCCCTATCCATAACCCGAGCTAAGGACGAGAACTTATTCTCGGTCTGCATGCGGTTAGCAATGGGGATAATCGAGGTCAAGGAGCCCAAAACTGCCTTATGGATTACAGAAAGGGCAGTTTCATAGCGGCGCCGTTCGTCGGACAGATGGATGCCCGCATCCATCTCCTTACACACCATAGCCGGAATACCTTTGATGCCGGAAATCTGTTCCGTCAATTTATTAATGACCTCCACCGGTTTGAATGTGGTAAAGTGGCCATTGACGGTATTCCGCATCATGGTTGTGGTACGCACCTTCTTTGCCTTTTTCTTGACAATCTTTTTGCCAACTTTAGCGCCTATTTTGGCGTACACTCCCGCACGTTCCGTATCGGAATCTGATTCCGTGGAAGAGGAGTCGTTTGACGAGTCCGAGGACGAGTCTTTCTTTTTCTTTTTCTTTGATTTCTTAGGACGTTTAGCGTTTGAAGCTTTGGTGAATTCGTCACCTGAGCTGCTCACCATGCGGCGTTTCTTGCCGCGCGCTTTCGGTTTCGGAACCTCGGGGGCCGAAACCGTGTCCTCCTCGTCATCCGAAAAGTCCTCCCAATCTTCATCAGGGATTTGGGGAGGGCCCGCAAAGGAAAGAGCCTGGAATTGGCGCATCTTATCCTCCATCATGGCTGCCATCTTAGCCTCCCAATCACTTGGATGAGGTGGCTGGTCACTGTCCCGGTCGGAAACATGTGCCCCGGGCTGTGGAGACGGCGGAGCCATAGGCGCTGGTGACGAATCGTAATCCGTAGGGGCAATGCCCTCTGCTGCCGCAGGCTGCTTATTCCGCCGAGTGGCCATCGGTTCCTGTAACGACAAAGGTGTTACTTAACCGGTATCATCTCAACAACACACAGTGTAGCCAGTAAACTGGGTTGAGGTATGTGGTACAGAATAGCGTGTATTACAACGTTTCAGTACAGGCGTGAAGCTAAGTTTTGCCGTAGGGTTATGGTAACGAAACCAACCAAACGGGGGGTATCGATCCGAAGATCGCCCACTCTCTCCGTTCCGTACACTTCTCCCACCCGCGGCTACGACGCCAGCAAGTTGGAGAAAATATTACGAAACTCGGAGGTTCGCCTTAAAACAGGTCTGGGGTGTTTATAAAAAACACCCAGAAGCATCCCCAGCAACATCCTCTAGTCAGGATCCGGGAGAATTTTCTTAGGAAATGAGCAACTCGGGTTACCATTTCTCCCTGTCTCAAAAACAGGTGTCGATAGAACAAAGGACTATCGGTTTCGTAAGTGCCAGCGGCACGCAGTGTTCTATCCTCAAGTAAAAAACACATACAAAGTCCAAATTGGACCTGAGAAAGTTCTGAACTTTCATAATGTGATGCTATAAGGCATCATAAACAGTTTACACTAAATTTCCATTACTTACTTTGTGATTAAGAAGTAGTTAGTAGATAAATCCTGTTGGAGCAACTCACCAACGTCCTGCCGTTGTGAGTCACTTATGCTAATTGCTGGACCCGGATGTGCTTCCTTCTCCCTAGCCTGCGGCTAGCCAGAGGCGGTATACCGGGGTAAAATAGATATATATATATATATATATATATATATATATATAGTATAGTTATACGAATCTTACCTGGGTACAGATGATGGATAACTCTTGTTTTCCCGAGGTACAAGCCTCGGGTAATCGTGGACTAGGGAGAAGGAAGCAACATCCGGGTTCAGCAATCTTCACCTAATTATTCAGGATAAAAATGAGCTTAAAATGATGGAAATCTGATGTTTTCGTTTTGGCACAAGCGAACGTGATAATCGTGGCAGGGTGTGGCGGGTGGGCCCTAGTCCACGATTACCCGAGGCTTGTACCTCGGGAAAACAAGAGTTATCCATCATCTGTACCCAGGTAAGATTCGTATAACTATACTATTTTACCTCGGTACAACGCCTCGGCTACTCGAGGCCGAGGGAGACCTTCACGTAGCCTCATTTTTATCCCCAATTATCTGATGAACATGTATTTGTATCAGTAGTAAAACAAAAGTTTGTACATCTCACCGGTTCTTGTTAGTTGGTGAGTAGGCGGGTTGCCACCCCGCTTGGTTTCTCTAGTCGTTTGTTGTAATGTTTAGCAAACGACTTGGCCGTCTTCCAGCCGGCGTGTGTTAGGATTCTTCGAACCGAGATTCCTAATTTTCTCGCTTTGGACACCATAGCACCCCTTGTGGAATGCGAAGCATAACGTTCCGTGTCAATGCCAGCCAACTTGAGTATAATAATAGTCCATCTGGCTAGTGTGTCACGTGAGATGGCTTTATGTGGCTTGATAAAGCTCACTAAGAGTTGTTTGGAATTCCGTATTCCCTTTGTCTTGGATATGTATGTTCTAATGGCTGAAACTACACACAGTTTCTTATCCTGTGGAAAGCTATCTAAATGAATAGAGGAGAGTGGATCTCCTGTCCTGTTAGACTTTAACAGAACGTTTAAGTCAAACGTGGCCTCTTTTTTGTCAATGTCGAGGCCTTGCAAAGAGAGGGCTACAATTGTTTGTCCTCTATGTCCTGTAACTAGTAATAATAGTACTGCTAATTTATAGCCTAACCGTTGGACCGTGAGCAATTTATTCTCCGGCCAGGATTGGAAAAGTTTAAACACCGTAGAAACATCCCAAAACCGACTATATTTCGGCTTTGGGGGGGTTTCTTTCATAGATTCCTCTCATGATCCAATGAATTACTTCATGTTTGCCAATGGTTTGTCCTTCGATTCTTGGCACAATTATGGAGAGTGCGCAGCGCGCCGCATTTATAGCCCCATAACCAAGTCCATCATCTTCCAACATGCGGAGGAAGCGGCCTACTTGAGCGATCGTGGGGGCCATCGGTTTAACTTTATGTATTAAACAATGTACTCCCCATTTCCTAAGGTAAGTAGTATACATTTTTACAGTTCCTGGTCTCCAGGCATCCGAATTTAACCTTTCTTGGGTGATTTTATCTAGTCCGTATTTTTGTAAATACGCCCTTAGAAAAGGAATGCCAGTAGGGGGGTTGTTGACACGTCCCCTTGTGTCGTCACTTTTCCTTGATGTTGTAGTTTACCTGCCCTCTTGGGAATTTTAAAACCTTCTTGGCTTCCCATTCGACTATGGCTCGCCACGGCTGAGTGTTCCAGTCTGGTACTATCAATACCGCATGGGTTTTGTCTAGCCTGATCTTTCTGGCTACTCTGCTGACCAGGCTGAATGGGGGAAAAATATAATAAAATGCGTTATTCCAAGTGAGGGAAAAAGCATCCACTCGCCAAGCATGTGGTTCTGGGTGCCAGGATACATATTTATCAAGTTTTTTGTTTTTACGTGAGGCAAAAAGGTCTATGTCTGGCAAACCCCATTCCTGACAAATGGCTAGAAATATGTCGGGGCTGAGAGACCATTCTAAATGGTCATGGAAATGGCGGCTTTTATTGTCGGCCAGTGTATTTAGTTTACCTGGGATGTGAGCTACTGTAATCCAAACATGTTGTTTTTCTGCCCAATCCCAAATGAGTTTTGCTATATCGTTGCAAGCTGAGGACTTTGTCCCACCCATATTACGGATGTAGGCCATTGCGGTAGTATTATCAGTTAAAACTTGGATGGTAAGTTTATCTATTTTTACTAAGCTCGTAAGTCCTAGATAGATGGCTCTCAATTCTAGGACGTTTATGTGGTCATCTATTTCATTATCTAACCAGCGGCCCCCAGTAGCTTCATTTCCTCTGTGGGCACCCCACCCTTCTAGTGACGCATCAGTTGTAACTGTTGTGTTGGGCTCATCCATGCGGATGGGATTATGGGAATTAATTAAATGTTTCATCCACCATTGGATGTTATCATGTCCTGCTTTGGAAATGGTCATTTGGCATTCGAAATTTCCCTTAGCTTTGGTTAGGGCGATATTTTTATCTATTTCGAGGGATTTAATATGTGCTTTCCCGTATAATACGGCTGGTGCATAAGCCACCATTAGACCAATGAGCACAGCCACTTGCCTTATTTTTGGTCGTTTTATGTTTAAAAGGTCTGAGGCTGTAGCACTAAATTTTTCAATTTTGTCTGATGTTAGGGAGATTGTCATTTCTCTTGTATTAATAAAGAAACCTAAGAATTTTAATAGGGATGTTGGTTGTAGAACCGATTTGGTGTCGTGAATGAAAAACCCTAAGTGGGTTAAGGTATCACATAAGTCCTTTATGGCTAAAAGGCAATCTTCCCTTGTGCGTGCTACAATAAATGAGTCATCAATATATGGAAACATGACATGGCCTTTCTTGGCCATTTCAGCAAATACGGGTTTAAGTAACTTTGTAAATAAACGTGGAGCACAGGCTAGGCCATTTGGCAAGCATGTAAATTGGTACAATTGGCCTTGCCACATAAATCTAAGAAATTTTCTATGCGACTCATAGATCGGTATAGTATAGTAAGCGTCTTTGAGGTCTACGCTTGCGAGCCACGAGCCCTGCATTACTAGGTCACGGGCTGTTTCTAACGAAAACATTTTGAAGTGCTTATATTCGAATAATTTATTTAGAATAGTTAAGTCAAGGATCATTCTAATGTCGCCATTAGGTTTGGGCCGTGAGAAGATATTTGAGATATATTCTCCTTCCGTATGTTGAACGGTAGTAATGATACCTTTGGATTGAAATTTATTTACTTCTATGTCTAATGCCAATTCCTCATGTTGAGTTAAGCGGTATGGGAAAGGGACTTTATGTTGTAAAGGGGTTTCTATGAAAGGAATGAAAACCCCTCTAACAATATCGAGAACTGACTGATCATGAGTCAGTTGTTCCCAGTCCATAATGTGATTAGATACATTGCCTGCACAAAAGGGGCTTACACTGGGTTGCTTTTGAGGCTCTATTTGTTGGCCGGTTTGGGGAACTGCTTCTGGGGAGGATTGTCTCTCCTGAAGGGGCGGTTGCCGTCGTTCCAGCCGTACTGGTTCCTCTGGCCGCGTCCCCTCGATTGGTAGCCGTAGTTCCGGCTGCCGAAGCGGTTGGTCGATTGGCCGGTCCGCCGCCCTCGAAAATCCGATCTGGATTTCTTGAACTTAGCCACATTGGAATCCTTCTTGCCGTCTAGGTGTTTGGATTGTTTCGCCTGTGTTTCTACCTGTTTGAACAGGTACTGTAGCTGTCCTCCAAACATTTTGGAATGGTCCAGCGGTTTGCCTTTGATGGGTTTAGGCGCCAGGAAAAGAGTGTATTCTTTTCCGTCGTTGTCGACGACCTTCTTGGAGCGGGCAACCTGCTTGCCAGCATCGGTAGTAACCGACTTGAAGACATTTTCGAAACGCCTGTACGACAAGAAGTTACTCGTGGCTGTTAACGACGCGATCGCCGCGTTCATGTCTTTAGTGACCGTAGTGAACTTGTTTCCGGTCATCATCCTGTTGGCTACCGGCATGATTGCCGCGAGTGCCACCAGTACACCTTTATGGACGGTATGGAGACAGGTTTCAAACTTTTTCCTGTCTTCGCTCATGGTCACGTCGTCGTCCATCTCTTTGATGGTTGCCTCGGGGATCCCTTTGATGCCCGTGTATTCTTCCGCGAGCTTTGTTAGAGTCTCCACGGGCTTGAAGGTGTCAAAATGTCCTTTGACATTCTTCCTCAAAAGCGTGCAGGTGTTGATGCGCCGCTTTCTGACCGTCCTGATCTTCTTTGCGACCTTAACGGTGATGTTAGCAAAGGTACCGGGATGTGGGTCATCCGATTCGGACTGCGTGGTAGTCGAATGATCGGAGGAGTCAGAGGAAGAAGACTTTGACTTCTTCTTCTTTGATTTGGACTTTTTCTTTGTCCTTCTGACCTTCTGGACCTTGTTCCTGGCCTTATAGTACTCATCTCCGCCAGACGAGTACTTTTTGGGGTGTTTTCGTTTGCGCCCCAAGGCCACCTCCGAGTCGGTAGTTGGTTGGTCCGACAGATCCTCCCAATCCGATGGTTCTGATGGGGAGGCATCTGCCTTTGTTGACGTTTTGGGCGTAGGGAGCAGCTGTTGCAGTTGCTCCCGTATGAGCTTGACCATCTGCTCATTCGCCACCAGCTGCGAGGGTCCCGGTTCAGGGGAGCGATCACGTGACGCGGCGGACTGGCGTCCCGAGGCCGCGTCCCCTTCACTGAGGGTATGTGGTGCACCCTTGTCACCCCGCTTCGCGGCCATCCTGAGGGTTCTGAAAACAACCAAAAGGCGTTTTTAAAACCACAACTCAAGGAAACTGAACCAGTGGAACAGTGCTATGAGGCCGGAGGGTCATTCAGGGGTAATAAAACTGTATTTACACCAGTTTTAACCCAGGCGTGTGTAAGCTAAAGTATCGGAGGTTTAACGGTCGCAAGCGAGCCAAACCAACGCGGGGCGGGACCAGTGTAGATCCCGCCCACACTCTCTGAACCATAGACTTCTCCCACCTGTGGCTACGACACCAACAAGTTGGAGAAAATATTATGATACTCGGAGGTACGCCTCAGAAAAAACTATCATAGCGACGAAATGGCTCCAGCCAACATGTCTCTCCGTTGGGCAATGGGCGGCAATTTCTACCTAAGCGACGAAATGACCCATGTCAACATGTCTCTCCGTTCGGCAACGGGCGGCAAAAACAAAATGGATGCCTCAATCTACGGCACCGGCTAAACAACACGCTTGAGAATATTACTTATTATCAAATAAGATACAGACAACAAGTCTATAAGCGTGTGCTATGTGTATTCATAAACAATCTTGCCAGTTTATGTTCCGGTACTTACAGTAGAAAGAGTAGTAATCCGTGTGAAAAACTGCTGAGCTGCTCGTAACGTTCCTCCAGTTATGAGCGGAATATGCTAAATGCTGAACCCGGATGTTGCTTCCTTCTCCCTCGGCCTCGAGTAGCCGAGGCGTTGTACCGAGGTAAAATATATATATGGGTTGGTGATGCCTGAGTGGGAAGTAAATAGACATAGTGGTCCTGGCAGGTCTGGGTGTGATTGCACTCAGGGCCTACCCCCTCTGCTGGGGTAGGGGTCACCACACTCAAAAGGTCAAGGTTGATGGTGGCCATGGAGTCATACAGCTACTGGTGGTGGGCAAACCACTGGTATCCATAGAGACCAGGAATGCTTGATTCCTATTGGTGGGACCAGGAATGCTCGATTCCCATTGGTGGAAGGAGGTGGTATGATACCCTACAATAAACCCATGTAACTATATAAGCAATAAACCAGAGAGCTGGACTCTCTCTTATTCTATATACTTTACTCTCTTCCTTTCTCTTTGTCTGTATTGTTTGTTTTTCTCATAGCCTACATACACAGCCGCAGATCCGAGCATTAGATTCTACAACGTGATGCACACACAGGGTGTAACATGACGCACACAAACAAGGTGTCATGTAATGTACACAGGGCACATGACACACAGGGTGTCACATGATGGACACACACGATGTAACATGATGTACACATACAAGGTGTCATGTAATGTACACAGGGTGTAACAAGACACACATATATACAAGGTGTC
This sequence comes from Branchipolynoe longqiensis, assembly GCA_030323885.1. Taxonomy (NCBI): domain Eukaryota; kingdom Metazoa; phylum Annelida; class Polychaeta; order Phyllodocida; family Polynoidae; genus Branchipolynoe; species Branchipolynoe longqiensis. The sequence continues at coordinate 45,386 of JASIRB010004104.1, forward strand.
ATGTAATGCACACACAAGGTGTAGCATGATGTACACATACAAGGTGTCATGTAATGTACATAGGGTGTAACATGACGCACACATACAAGGTGTCATGTAATGCACACACAAGGTGTAGCATGATGTACACATACAAGGTGTCATGTAATGTACATAGGGTGTAACATGATGCACACATACAAGGTGTCATGTAATGCACACACAATGTGTAGCATGATGTACACATACAAGGTGTCATGTAATGTACATAGGGTGTAACATGACGCACACATACAAGGTGTCATGTAATGCACACACAAGGTGTAGCATGATGTACACATACAAGGTGTCATGTAATGTACATAGGGTGTAACATGACGCACACATACAAGGTGTCATGTAATGCACACACAAGGTGTAGCATGATGTACACATACAAGGTGTCATGTAATGTACATAGGGTGTAACATGACGCACACATACAAGGTGTCATGTAATGCATGCACACGCTGTCACATGAAGCACACACATATCACACCTGTCATACACAAACAAGGTGTCACATATGCACACACAGGGCACATGACACCCACACAGGGTGTCACATGATGCTCACATAGGGTGTAGCATGACCCACACAAACAAGGCACCTTTCTGAAAGCCCCATATCAAATTGGTGTCTTAGTTCTAAAGTTATTTAGTTCCAATATTCCAAAGTTATTTTGTTGCAAAGGGTTTATCAATGAATCGTTACATAACTTCAAACTAGGTTTGAGGTGGAGTGCATGACCATATCGGTGAATAATACTAGGTGATGGCAAAGTCAGCAATACAGTCATGACTTGTGAAGTGATAATTTTCCATACTACTGCAGGCTATCTCTATATTATAGTGTATATTACGGAACTTAGCTTGGAACAATAAGCCTAGGGTAATCGCTGTCTTACTGTACCTCCTACCTGTGTTATTACATCACCTGCCTGTGGTATTGTACCCTCAGTTTGTGGTATTGTACCCCCTGTCTGTGACATTGCATGCCTGCCTGTGATATTGTACTCCTGCCTGTGTTATTGCATCCCCTACCTGTGGCATTGCACCCCTGCATGTGTTATTGTATCCCCTGCCTGTGCTAATGCATCCCATACCTGTGGTATTGTACCTCATGCCTGTGGTATTGTACCCCTTGTCTGTGGTATTACACCCCCTGCTTGTAGTATTGCCTCCCCTGTATGTGGTATTGTACCCCCTGCTTGTGGCATTGTACCCCTTGTCTATGTTAATGCATCCCCTGCCTGTGGTATTTCCCCCCTATGTTAATGCATTCCCTATCTGTGGTATTGTACTCCCTGCCTGTGGTATTGCACCCCCGGTCTATGTTAATGCACAGCTGTGGTATTGCACCCCCGGGCTATGTTAATGTATCCCCTGATTGTGGTATTGTATTCCCTGCCTGTGGTATTTCACCCAAGGTCTATGTTAATGCATCCCCTGCCTGTGGTATTGTACCCCCTGCTTGTGGCATTGTACCCCTTGTCTATGTTAATGCATCCCCTGCCTGTGGTATTGCACCCCGGGTCTATGTTAATGCATCCCCTGCCTGTGGTATTGTAACCCCTGCCTGTGGTATTGCACCCCTGGTCTATGTTAATGCATCCCCTACCTGTGGTATTGTATCCAATGCCTGTGGTATTGCACCCCCGGTCTATGTTAATGCACCCCCTGCCTGTGGTATTGTATCCAACGCCTGTGGTATTGTATCCCCATCCTGTGGTATTACAGCCCCTGCCTGTGGTACTGTCTCCTCTGTCTGTGGTATTGTACCCCCTGCTTGTGGCATTGTAACCCATGTTTATGTTAATGCATCCCCTACCTGTGGTATTGTATCCCCTGCCTGTAGTATTGTATCCCCTGCCTGTGGTATTGCACTCCCGGCCTGTGGTATTGTACACCCTGTCTTGGTTAATGCATCCCCTGCCTGTGGTATTGTATCCCCTGCCTGTGATATTGTATTCCCTGCCTGTGGTACTGTACCCCCTGCCTGTGGTATTGTACCCCCTGTCTATGTTAATGCATCCCCAGTCTGTGGTATGTTATCCCATGCCTGTGGTATTGTACCCCCTGCCTGTGGTATTGTACCCCCTGTCTAGGTTAATGCATTCCCTGCCTGTGGTATTGTACCCACTGCTTGTGGTACTGTACCCCCTGTCTATGTTAATGCACCCCCTGCTTGTGGTATTGCATCCCCTACTTGTGTTATTGCATCCCCTGGCTGTATCCAGTTTCTCACCTTCTCCATGAGCTGCTTGTCCTTGTCGGCCAAGCGCTTTGTCAGGTCCTCAATGCGAGACTTGAGCTCCTTGACTCGGTCACTCGACTCGGCTCGCACATCACCCATCTTGTACAACACATGCAGACAGATTGAACATTTGAAGAAATATATGTCTAACGATTTAAAGCCCTGTTATTCACAAAATAGGCTCTACACCCTCGCATTGTTATCCACAAAATAGATCCACGGATGCTAGACCATAAGTTGGAGAATATACATCTACCAAAAACCTGAGATAAATAAACCCATTTGCTCATCTTAAATAAATGCTTCAAATGGGGGGAAATGTTCTTTTGAGACACTCTGTGCGACATAACTTCAGCTATTTATGATCATTTCATAATCTATTATTTACTGAATATCTGACCTACACACAACAAATGATTAAAACCACTTTTCAAAAATAAAAATAAACCACATAATGCCAGCTTACATTAACAGACATGAAATGTGGAGAACAAGATAATAGTCACATTAATAGCAGCAGAATGTTCTCTAAAGATAGTCTGTACTGACTGATCAGAGGAATTGAACTAGGATAGTGTTAGGAGAGTAGGCCTACTGGATGAAAGCTCGACTTCCGGCTCCCCGCCCCCCTGCGATGCACTTGCAGCGACAATCTACCTTTGATGAGGCCTCATCGACCTGTTGCGTCTTCTTCTCCAGCTGCTCCTCCACGTCCTTTACGGCCGCTTGCCGATCCACCTCCGCCTCTTCCCGAGCCTCCCGCAGCTGTGCAATCAGACAAAGCGGGCAGGGGAAGTGAGCCACAGCCGCAGTACAGACAGCGCCCCACACCGGGACCCACAGGCTTTAGGAGGCTCCCACTGGGAAAGTGCCATTATTGATATCGAACCACATCGAGCCTGACAGGACTGTCAGCTCACATGGTGCTGACACTCCGCATCCATCCACCCACCCCCTCATCATTGCAGAATAGACGCTACATCTTAATGTTCCAGAGGAAAGAAAGGAAACCGAGCAAGGAGGAAACTGCTCAGGATACTGGAAAGTTTCCCATAGAGTGTTCTCATGCAGATTTAAACCTCTTGACTACACATAAAACGAATAAATTAATGGCAATAACACTGAGTAAATCACATTTGTGTATGACCTTTCTTAATACAGGATGAATTCCATTTAATAAAAGAAATTTGACTATGTACTTGCCGATCCCTGGGATTAACCAGAATAACCTCAGCTGACATAAGAAGGCCCCGGCCAGTGTCATAACAAGTATGCCAAAAAATTAAGTAAGTAAGAGGGGAAATCGACGAGTAAGCCCCTAAAATTATACTTAAAGTTGCATGCATAGTCCGATGGTTTTGAGTTTTTGTCATTTTCTGAGATAAAGATATAAGATTCATCATTATAATCTATCTTACTTTAGTTTGAAGCAACTTTTATTTTAATTGGCTAACTTTTGAGACATTTGAGGTGCAAACATGCCAAATTAATGTTGGCAAACACACCAAAACTCTGACAGCATAGGCTTCTGCAGTAACAGGTTCTATTAAATGGTTATTTGAATAAAGCTAGACTTTAAGTTGAAATTTTACTAAGATTCTTACGAATCTACAAATACGAAGATAAGAATCAGGGAAGAGGACAAGCTCGCACAGGAGCAGATGAAGCCTCAGTATTCGGAGTTGGAGGGAATCAAAAACTTACTAACTTCTATCAGGCAACCTACCCTACCCCCAACTTAATCCTATTGGTTTCTTATTTATCCTTGATTATCTCACATTTGTGTGTTTTACTTTGTATGGTGTCGGTGCTCGGGCCCTAATCCTTATCTTCGTATTCGTAGATACGTAAGAATCTTAGTAATACTTCAACTTACAAGTAAGTCTAGCTTTACTCAAATATTCTTACTTCATCTTCTGAATACCAGAAGTTAAGCATCCAGGGAGTCTTTGTAGCACATTGTTTTTTGTAGCCTGACTTCCTCTCCTTCCTTCTTCTCATCTTCTTCTGTAAATATATAAGTGCTTTTTGTCTTTCGACATTAGATTTTAACAAGGACAAGTAGTTCTACTTTTTTATCCCTTCACCTTTTTATTCAGTTTTTCACTTGTTCTTGAATATACATGTGAAGTGGGCGAGACTACACGACTGGTGGAAATGCGGGCTGGTCTGATTAGCTCGCATTCTGAAATGCAGGCTACTCAGCAGGCTCGCATTTGCCACCATTTGCGGGGCCGGGTTCCCTGCTGTAACGCGTTGCTAGGATACGTCAATTGTGACTTTCCTAGCAACGATGGAAGGTCGAGCGCTCGGGCTCCGACCCATCAGACGTGTTTCTGCACGCTCTGATGTTTTAGACGAGATTTAGGCTTTTATTGTCGAAATTCCAAACTGATTTAACTTAACAAATACGGGAGGGGATATACTTATTGTACTTAGTCGTTATTCAGTGAAATTCATCTTTGAAAGAACTCTTACATTGTTAGTTAGGGTAAGAATAAAGCTGTGAGCTCTTAAGAAGTAATTGGAACGTTCCTTGCATTCTTTACTATTCTCCAGTCTTATATTATTAACTGCTATGGTCAACCTGATATTGGTATTCGATTGTTCTATAGATGTAATTAATTAAGGGCCTTCCGCCCCACGGACTGTATGGAGTCAAACTTCCCACCTCCGGGGATATAGTAGCCACCTTTCTAGCCCTGGTCAAGTTAGCGTGAAGGCTGTCAACCGGCGGCGGGAAGAGAGGCGACAGCGGCACGGCGGCAGGCCCGGAAATTCACATGGAAACAATTATATATTAACACGTAGGCTCACCTTAAGTTGGGGGTGGAATAGCCGAACGGTTAAACATATATATAATCATGTTCACATATCTTAGATATACATATCTATAATCAATGTCACATATTCTTAATAGATTAACATCTACCTTCAATGACTCAGCCATACCATGTCTTCTGGCTAACACATAAACATTTTAATGCATGTCAGTGTAATCAATAGAATCACCAATTTCATCTGCAAATTAGTGTCACAGTTTTTTATCAGAAAGTGTAGTTCTTTCTTTCCATTGGTAACTTTATACTCAAAGTCTGTTACTTTCTATTCCCTCTTATGGTGCTGTCACACTACGGTGTAAAAGCCAATGTGTGTCCGACGTGGGTGACTTTTCGTCATTACGTTGATGGACGTCGAATTACGTTGTGGTGATGTTGTGGTGACGTTAGAGTCATGTCCAGTCACGTCCAGTCACGTCGAGTTACGTCAGGGCACATCGAGGTTTTGGACATGTTGAAAACTTTCGACGTAGCTCGATGTAATGGTATCACGTTCGCGTCATGTTACGCTCACGTTACGACGACGTCGACTGCGTTAGGTCAACGTTGCCTTACGTCAATGTGACACCCGGGGAGGAGGAACGTGCGGGTAGCGCTAAGACAACGTTGGGTTAACCTGACACACTGTTGGTCCTGTGTGTCTGTGACGCGTGCGTAACATTGCTCTACCATTCCGCAAACGTGTCATGACGTCGTCGACGATCATCTAGCGGGGCCGTAACGTCGCTGACGTGTTGCAAACGTTTTGTGAACGTGGTCTGAACGTCTTGCCTTTGAGTATATAAAGAGCTGCGATGTCCGGTTGTCAGCAGAACAGGTCAGCTCTTCGCAGCAGACACATCTCCCGGAGTGGGTCATGCAGGACTACCAACTGGCCATTCTCAAATATTACCACGAGACAAATGTGTTGTTAGTGCGCTATATTGAGGCTATAAGGAGAAGGAAAAAATGTCGGGCGAAGCGATTGTGGGTGTGGAAGTGGATCGCGAGGCAGCATGAGTTTGGCTTGTATGACCAGCTTCTGGTGGAACTACGTAACGATGACACGGCTTCCTTCGTCAACTTCATGCGGATGCCTCCCCAGATGTTTGACGAGATGCTAGCCAGAGTGGGTCCACGGATCACCAAAAGTTACACGACCTACAGGAAGCCGCTCGAGCCTGGACTGAAGCTTGCCCTCACTCTGCGTCACCTAGCATCGGGCAGCAAGTACACTTCCATGAAGTTTGGGTGGAGGGTGCCACACAACACCCAATCTCTCATCATGAGAGAGGTGTGCAAGGCCATTGTTGCAGAGTACATCGATGAGGTGATGACCTGCCCCACCACTCCGGAGGGATGGCGTGCCATGTCAGACAAGTTCTTGGAGAGGTGGAACTTCCCCCATACCTGTGGGGCACTTGATGGGAAGCATGTGGCCTGCCGATGTCCCCCAAAGAGTGGATCCCTGTACTTCAACTATAAGGGATTCTACTCCATAGTTCTCATGGCACTCGTTGATGCAGACTACAAGTTCATCTGGGCCGATGTTGGTGGTACAGGCTTCGCATCAGATGTGCAGGTGTTCAATGCTTCGGAGCTGAAAGCCAGCACTGAAGATGGTACCATAGGTTTCCCGGAACCCGAGCCTATTGTGGCCGGACAGAGGAGCGTTCCATACTTCCTGATCGGTGACGATGCCGTCGGCCTACGCCCGACGATGATGAAGCCATACATCAGGAGGGGTATGGCACATGATGAACGCATCTTCAACTACAGAATTTCCCGAGCTAGGAGAGTCGTGGAGAATGCATTCGGGATCCTGGCAAACCGATTTCAGGTTCTGCTCAGCCCGATGCAGCAGCACCCCTACACCGTGAAGCTCATCGTCACAGCGTGCATAGTCCTACACAACCTGATGAGGATCCGATATCCCACGCTCCAGAATCAGCAGCTAGACAGTCCAGAGAATGGCAACGAGAATTTCATCCCCAGAGCATGGAGAGAGGGCGGAAACCTGCTGGACATAGGAAGACAAATACGTTGCCAGAACACTAGCTCCAGGGCAGGAAAGGAACAGCAGAATCTCCTCAAAGACTGGGTCAACTCACCAGCGGGTTCAGTGGAATGGCAGGAGCATATGATATGGCTATATGAAGTGTGTGCGCCGCGATATTTATGTACTGTGGTGATATGAAAAAATGTGAGATGTTCATATGTTATAGCTCAGTTTCTGTTATTGATATCGAACCTTAATTTAGGTGTCAGTTAAAAATCTGTTTGGGGGGGGGGATATTATTACTTTATTGTTAATTAACACTGACAAATTTACATGTCAGTTAAACATTTGTTGGGGGGGGGTGGAGGATATTTTTACTTTATTGTTAAGGGTCCATAACACTGTCAGTTTTATATTTGCGTGGGGAAGATTACTGTAATTAAGACTGACAACATTTACATGTCAGTTATTTTATTTCTTTATTGTTAAGGGCCCATAACACTGACAAATTTACATGTCAGTTAAACATTTGTTGGGGGGGGGGATATTATTTCTAAATTTTTAAGGGCCCATTTAACACTGACAAATTTACATGTCAGTTTTATATTTGCGTGGGGAAGATTACTGTAATTAAGACTGACAACATTTACATGTCAGTTATTTTAAGGGGTGGGGGGCGGAGAAGAAAGTATTTTCAGATACTGCCATATGGGCAAAGGCCTTATTTTGTTCTATTTTATATGGGGGGGGGGGGAATTGAGTATTACTTTATTATAATGGCGTGGGTGGGGCGGGTGCTTTGCACCACGTTGGCTCACGTTGCGGTCACGTCGAGCACGTCAACGCCTCGTCGCGATCACGTCGACCACGTTAGCGCCACGTCAGAGCAACGTCGGCTCAGCTCGGGAAATACGGGTGAGTAGGATGTGGCGACGTTAGGCTGGGCGTGATCACGCCCATGACGTTAGTCTCTCGGTGAGGCGACATCGACTCACGTCGGGTTAAACCGTTGAGTCGGACATGTCCACAGTGGGACGGACGTTATTGACGGCCGCTCGACGTTCAGCCGCCGCTACGGTCACGTTTGAACGACGTCGAGCACGTGGGGACCTCGCTGGCATCACATTCGCCCAATTAATAATTTCTTTGTCCTCTCTCGTTGCCACGACGCTAGACCGACGTTAAGACCACATCGGCTATGCTGCGGTGACGTCCAACTTGGGCCCGTATTTGGATATCACGTCGGGATTTTCGATACATTTCACATTGTCCCTACGCTGCCGCTTTACGTCATAGTGTGACAGCACCATTAGGATAGTCTGTTGTACCTCTCCTGGGTCCTCCAGGGATTTGTGGCAGAACTTGGCAAAGCTCGCACTATCACGCCACGAGACATTCCTCATGATGGCATTTAGGCTGGCCCCCTAGTGCACTCATTGCTTAAGCGGACACTTCTCTAGTACTGTGGCCTCTGTGTTTTGTTGTGTCTATCCCTGATAGTTCTATGCCACTCATTGTCCACCGTGCCAGGGTGGCTCGCGATATCGGACCATGTGGGTCCATGTAAGAAATAAGCAGCTGGTCATTCCTTCTCTAATATTGGCTGTTCTAGCTATATATATCTCTTCACAGCTCGAACTACACATAGTTTTCTATTATCTGCATAAGCGTAGAAACGTATAGTCCAGGGGCTGTCCCAACTGGTTATGTTTCAGTAGTGTTTTCATCTTGGAGACGACTCAGTCTCCTTCGATCCTCATCCTGTCCAGTGACAAGTTTAGGATAGTTTGTCCCCTTTGGAATGAAACAAGCAATAACAACGTTAACTTATATGATAACATCTTTAGGATCATAACTGTATTACTATTTAGACTAACTAACCAATTCAGTACTTTCTCAATGCTCCAGAAGCTATCATATCTAGGCCCTAGAGGTCTCTGCTCATGGCAACTTTTGCAAAACCACCTGATCAGATAATGTTCACTTATGGTGCTACCATACCGTCTCGGTAGTATTAGACTAAGGACGCACCTCGCCACGTTTATAGCTCCGTAACCTATCCCTGTTTCAAAATAAAATCGTAGGTATTTGAGTACGTCAGGTATTCTTGGGTTTAGAACACTGATACATCTTTCCAGTGCCCACCTATTTATATGGGTTAAGTTCTCCTTATTGGTGGTCGTTCGCCATGTATACTGAAAATACGCTAACGTTCTCCTGTCTATATATCAAAACCCATTCCAATGTTCTGCCTAGAAAAGGTATACCATTAATTTTGTCTCTACAAGTCCCTGGTTTGTAGACTCGTTTTCTTGGTCATCTGCTCCATTGAGGTTCCCCATCCTCTTGGGAAATGTCACGTGCTCTCTTGCCTCTTGTTACAGCAGTGGGTGCCCCGGCTGTGCTGGCCAGTCGGGTGCCACCACTATCGCTCTCTCCCAATCTTGTTGGATCTTCCTTGCGACCCTCGGGAGTAGACTGAAAGGTGGGAAGCAGAACAAGTACATGTCTTTCCAGCTGAAAGAGAACGCATCTGTTCTCCAGTTTTCTGGTTCAGGGTCCCAGCTGACATATTTCTTCATTTTTGCATTCAGTCTTGAAGCGAACATGTCTACCTGTCGTTGGCCCCAAATTTGGCAAATTTGTTTGAAAATTTCATTATTTAAGTTCCACTCCAATTGATCTTGCAATTCTCTGGATCTTAGGCCGGGTATGTGTGTGATTGTCAACCAATTCCCATACTCTTGTGCCCATTCCAAAATTATTAGGGATTACTTCAAACAATCTTCTGATTTTGTACCTCCCATGTTTTTTTACATAGGTTAGGATTGTTGTACTGTCAGTCCTGATTCTGATATGTGTGTTAGTGACCCGACATAACCTCTTTACTCCTTTTCAGTGCTTTAATTTGGTCCCTTTCCAAGCTTTTGAAATGCATGCCTGCATTTTCCACTGCTGGTGCATACGCCACCATGAGCCCGATCAGGCAAGCCACCTGGCAGATACTGGTATGTTCTGTGTCCAGGATTTCCCTTATAACCTCTGATTTAATTTTACCCTCTTCTCCTTTATAAGGGACACTTCCATGGAAATAGAATTTAGTTTGAATCCTAAGAACGCTAAACATTGCGTTGGATCCAACACTGACTTTCCTTGTTTATTCTGAAACCTAGTTGTGTGAATATGACCTCAAGGTCCCGTATTGCTTTTCTACATTCTTCCTTTCTTCGTCCTATCATGAAACTGTCATCCAAATAGGGGAATCCTTGTCACATTTGGCTGTTCATCTGTCATCATCATCCTAGCCATATTGTGCCTCGAGCTCCACTTCTTACCAGCGCCCACTCCGTCTACTAGTCATGCTGGTGCGTGCGTTCCATATAGCCGAGAGAGTATATGTGACACATGCTCCCAGTCTTTGTGTCAATGATCTGCAATGACAAGCATTACAGCATATAAGTTATTTAGTATTTACTCTACGACACCAAATTGCACAGTAAACCTTCACAGCATTATCAACAATGTTCAAGCCAACAGTTAATACACGGCATAAGTTTTCCCTATAAAATCTTACCTTTTGTGCCTCAATCCTCCAACTCGCTGTCGCTCCTCTGCTGCCAAGTTGCTTACTCCGGTTACATCCGGTCCTGCGAGTGCTTGTCCTCTCCCCAGATACTTAACTTCCGGTGTTTAGGAAGATGAAGTATGAACTTGGTATTTATTTCTATGTGGCAACAAAGGCTTCATATGTGCATCAGTATCTAAGTCAAATACGTAAAATCAAATCAAAGTCAGTGGTTTGGTTTGGAAGAGTTGATGCTTTCATCGTTCTATGTAGCTTGTTTGTTTGTTGTTGTTTTACGTCCTAGCAACATCTAAGGTCATATCAGGACGGTCTATGTAGCATTAAGTAAATGTAGAAGTAACACTACTTATAAAGTATCCACCAACAAAATAATTAAGTTGGTTGGTTGTTGGAGTTTTACGTCCTGGCAATATCTAAGGTCATATCAGGACTGGTACAGACCTGTGACAGTGCACACTCATGGTGATTTTTATAGTACTGCCAACACCATGACCTGATAATATCGCACTCAGTCACAGTATCCTGACACTGAGCCAACCAGTCCTTACTATATCCCATTAATACCGAGTGTGTTTCTAGGAAGTGACAGGCATAAATTTGTAAGTCATTGCTTTGACTCGACCAGGTTTAGAACCCATGGGTTCGAATCCCACGGCCATCCCATCTGTTCGAACATATACTTAAGTAAATAGTACACAGAAAAATACAATACAGACTCTACCCCTAAGAACAGTGAAGAACGGTGTGGGTAGTAGTAGTTAACTACAACACTAGCTGATAGAAGGGTGTGGGACAGTGTTGGGGGTGCAGGTAGTAGAATTAACCACAACACCAGCTGACATAAGGAGGGTGTGGGACAGTGTTGGGGTGCAGGTAGTAGAATTAACTACAACACCAGCTGACATAAGGAGGGTGTGGGACAGTGTTGGGGTGCAGGTAGTAGAATTAACTACAACACTAGCTGATAGAAGGGTGTGGGACAGTGTTGGGGTGCAGGTAGTAGAGTTAACTACAACACCAGCTGACATAAGGAGGGTGTGGGACAGTGTTGGGGTGCAGGTAGTAGAATTAACTACAACACCAGCTGACATAAGGAGGGTGTGGGACAGTGTTGGGGTGCAGGTAGTAGAATTAACTACAACACCAGCTGACATAAGGAGGGTGAGGGACAGTGTTGGGGTGCAGGTAGTAGAGTTAACTACAACACCAGCTGACATAAGGAGGGTGTGGGACAGTGTTGGGGTGCAGGTAGTAGAATTAACTACAACACCAGCTGACATAAGGAGGGTGTGGGACAGTGTTGGGGTGCAGGTAGTAGAGTTAACTACAACGCCAGCTGACATAAGGAGGGTGTGGGACAGTGTTGGGGTGCAGGTAGTAGAATTAACTACAACACCAGCTGACATAAGGAGGGTGTGGGACAGTGTTGGGGTGCAGGTAGTAGAATTAACTACAACACTAGCTGACAGAAGGGTGTGGGACAGTGTTGGGGGTGCAGGTAGTAGAATTAACTACAACACCAGCTGACATAAGGAGGGTGTGGGTCAGTGAAGGGGGTGCAGGTAGTAGAGTTAACCACAACACCAGCTGACATAAGGAGTAAATTTAACTGTGGAAGGAGAGGTGCACCTGTTGATCCAGCGCAGAGGTCTTCTTCATCTGACGTGCCAACACCTCGTCCATATCGGCGAATGTTGCCTCGTACTGGTCGCGCTGCACCTGTCAGCGGTAACCAAGGCAACAGGCATCACTCACGAACCACAACTTTAATTCAATTCTTTGTTGCAGACTAGATACCCCAATCCGCGGTAAACATTATCAGTGCAAAAACAAAAAGGGCTACTTTCCTTATGCCTTCAGCTCTAGTGCTATGTCGTCATCATATAAACTTTATTTAATGTTCACTGAAGTGAGAGTACCCGGATTAACCAAACGCTAATTACCTGTACTTGGCGGATATTAAACATCTCTTGCTGTCGCCGTAGATACACCAGGCCGTATTTAGGAACAACTAGAGTAGAGATCGCCAACGGTAGGCTATAATTGATAATTCCTCTATTTTATTATATAGAATTACCCATTAAATTCTAGACATTTGACTATATACTCACCCATCCTTCAATCATCCTGATAAAGTCTACTATACATGTCGGAATCATTAAAATATTCACGCAGCTTAATTAACATTCATTCTGGTATGCTGTCTTAATTTCTTTTAACATGTATGCTTACCGTCTGCTTCTATGGCTTACTCCCCTCATAATACATCTCCCAAATGGTCCGTCCCCCTTCCCATCTCATTCCACATCCGAGGAAGTTGGTTAATTTAATAGCCACTGTAATTATAGTGATATATATAATACTTATTTAGATTTAAACTTAGATCTTACTGGTGCACTCATTAAAGTTGCACAATCCGATGGTTTCGATGTCTGCCATTTTCTGAGATAAATACATTAGACTGTTTTTTGTCATCTACGTTACTTTAGATTAAAGTAACTTTTATTTTAAATGGCTAACCTTTGAGATATTTGAAGTGCAAACATGTCAAATTAGTTTTGGCTTCAGGAGTAACAGGTTCTATTAAATTGGCTCAGTATGCCCTTCTATGCAGCAACTAATGCTTACTAAGTCCACCAGTATCTAAGTTAGATATGTAGAACCAAATCTAGCTAATTGTCTTGGTTTTGAAAAGTTGATACGCTCATCGGACTATGCCGCTTTAAGCAATTATAGTTGCAAAGAAGGAATACTAAGTCAATTTAATCATATGGTGTTCAGCATTTCAACATGCATGCTCAGATTAATTATGTATGTTTTCACTTCAAATATCCACAAATTAACACTTTAAATTGATAATTAAATCAAATTATATTAAATAATTCACCTCATATATTTATATAAACCGAAAACTACCAGACTGCCACTTTAAGTCAGCACTACTACACACAATGACAAAGCCCCGCGCCTCACAAGGCACCCAGACACTGACCTTCAGCTGCTGGGACAGTTCGGCGATGTGGCTCTCCTGCTTCACGGCCGCTGCCTCCCGCTCCGCCAGGGTCGCCTCCAGCAGCGCCATCCGCTCGTACACGTCAGACGAGTCCGCCTCAGTTGCCTGCAACCAACGAGCCGGGTCAAGAACGGACATGTGGGGCGTAGGCCACAGTGTGCAAGGTCACGGCGGGGTGTACAGTGTCGGAGCACTGAGAGGTGCATGTGATGTACAGTCACGGTGGGGTGTAGTACAGTCACAGTAGGGTGTACAGTGAAGGGACACTGCGGGGTGAATGTGGTGTACAGTCATAATGGGATGTATGTATAAGGGCCACTGAGGGGTGGATGTGGTGTACAGTCACATTGGGGTGTATGTATATGGGGCACTGAGGGGTGGATGTGGTGTACAGTCACAGTGGGATGTATGTATATGGGGCACTGAGGGGTGGATGTGGTGTACAGTCACAGTGGGATGTATGTATAAGGGGCACTAAGTGTAAAGCTGATTCGACACCATGGATTCTGTGATGTAACTGACTTTATTGGTTCTCGACATTCATGACGTCACGCCGTGTTGTTGTGGGGGGGCGTTCGGATACTTACATATCTTACATCTTCCCCTTTTAATAACAAGTAATAATTCATTGTGCAATATCCAATCCCGCCTTGACATAACATATCGCATTTACTCAATACAGATATTTCCCCCCCAGGATCATTATATGATATAACCATGTTGTGAAACCTTGCCATGACTTTATAGTGAAAGGCAAACGACGACCTATAATTACCCGTATCTACCAATTGTTTTAGCCGTTATAGCCTTACGTGACATGTAATACTACGTTACTTATCAATGACGTTCATATCGCCCATCCGTCGCAATGGTGTAATATTAGGAACTACTTATACGCTTGTGGGGAGGTACAATTATGTCTGTACAACAGTATTGCCTAATTAATATATATAACTCACTGAGACCGATGCTTTGTGTTTGACTAGACGTCCGTCCAGATGAACGATTGTGCATGAGCGCCACTAACAACCGCCTATTCTTGACCTAACACTACTGTTTACCTTCTTTATTTGACCTATTGGATGATGTGTCACGTCACACTCTGCCTGTAAGCGTAATTGTCTATTCTTACAATCCTATTAACGTGACCATTCATTGTTTGACCTAGTGTACTTTGTACTATGTGGCATTCATTTCAAAACGTTTCGGAGGCCTACTAATTCTACCATACCGTGTAGTCTAAGGTGAGTGTGTTGTGGGTGTTATACGTCTCTCTGTATTTATTTGTTCTATTACATGTGTTTGCGGACATTTGAAAATAAATCTCCTATTCCTTCTTAATATATTCCCCTTGTCATTACGTATCCTATAATCCCTCTTCCGAGTGTCATTTGTGTCCGTGATATGACCTACCTCCCACTCATTATTATAATTCTTGTACCTAATTTTGTCCCCCACCTGTAAAAATGATTTTTCCCGACCTGCACGTTTGTCAACATATTTCTTTTGGATGAGTTGTCTACATTTCAATTGTCTTGATTTTTACGGTTCTATCGTAGCTCTGAGATGACTATCCAATACTGGTATACGAGACCTCAAACGTCTCGACATCAGCATTTGAGCTGGGGATGCCCCCATACCTTCTAACGTTGTGTTTCTATAGTTAAGCATGGCTATGCTAATATCAGTCCCATCTCTACAACATTTTTTTATCATGTGCTTGAATGTTTGGACGACACGTTCACTCTGTCCATTGCTTTGCGCGTGCATGGGATTAGTAAAGATTGATTCAAATCCATAATACATAGCAAATTCACGAAATTCCCTGCTTGAAAATTGGGGACCATTGTCTGACACTACATACCTTGGAACGCCATACATACTAAATGTTTGCTTCAGAGCCATAATAACAGCTCCACTGGTAGTTTCTAACAATTCAATAACTTCGGGAAACTTAGAGTAATAATCAACAATTACTATGTAATCCTTATCTCCAACATGAAACAAATCAACTCCGACTTTATTATACGGTATATCGGTTATAACATGGCTTATCAATGGCTCTTTAGCTGGCATTTTTTGACACTCTTGACAAATACTACAACATGAGACCGTTTCCTCTAACGTTCCCATCAACCCCGGCCAGAAAACCGTGTCCCTCGCTAATTGTTTGCTTTTTATGATCCCTAAGTGAGCCTCATGCAATTTTGCTAACATGTCTGACCGCATGGATTTAGGGATAATTATTTGTGAACCTTTCAACAGGACCCCTTCAGACATGGTTATTTCATCCTTAAATCTAAAAATCATTTGAACATCTGAGTCGAGGGCTTTTCCCTCCCTAGGCCATCCATGTACCGACAAGTCAATAACTTTTTTCAATGTCGAATCCAACATTGTTTCCCGTTTAACGGCTTGGACCACGTCCGGATCAATCCCAATGGAAGCTATTGA
Source organism: Branchipolynoe longqiensis (assembly GCA_030323885.1). Taxonomy (NCBI): domain Eukaryota; kingdom Metazoa; phylum Annelida; class Polychaeta; order Phyllodocida; family Polynoidae; genus Branchipolynoe; species Branchipolynoe longqiensis. The sequence continues at coordinate 61,532 of JASIRB010004104.1, forward strand.
TATCTCCCGATCGTAAAGGTCGTCAGGGGTCACACTCGACGTGTGGGCTCTCGACAGGGTATCTGCAAAGAATAATTCAGTACCCTTCAAGTATTGTACCTCAATATTATAATTCTGCAGTCTCATACGCATCCGTTGCATTCTTGCCGATAGGGAATGCACAGGTTTCATCATTATAGCGACCAAGGGTTTATGATCAGTTATTACTGTGATCTCGTTACCATAAATATAATCATGAAATTTATGACAACCGAAACAAATAGCTAATAATTCTTTTTCTATTACTGCGTAACTAATTTGCGTGTTGTCCAGAGCTTTTGATGCCATTGCTACAGGTAATTTATCCTGGAACAAACTAGCACCCAATCCAAATTTGGATGCATCGACTTGCAGAACAATATGTTCTCTACAATTGAAGTATCTTAACACCGGTGCAGTAGTCAACAAATACTTCAACTTTTTGAAAGCCATTTCTTGGTCCGATTCCCAATGCCAAGCTACATCTTTTTTTAAGACTTGTCTTAATGAACTTGTTACATGCACCATGTTAGGGATAAATTTGTGTACATAACCCATCATCCCTAAGAAACGTTGTAATGCAGGTTTGTCTGAAGGGCTGGGCATGTCGACAATCCCCTGTATTCTGTCTACATTAGGTTTAATGCCGTCTGAAGTTATAACATGTCCTACATAATTTACAGTTGTCCTACAGATTTTCGACTTTTTCGGGTTCAGTTTCAGGTTTACTTGAGCAGCTCGCTTCAGAACAGCTTCCAATCTTAAGTTATGTTCATCAATTGTTGACCCATGTACTAAAATATCATCCGTGATAACATGGACCCCAGGGAGATCCATAAGAATGCCATTCATCTCCTGGATGAATATATCTCCGGCTGTTTTGATCCCGAATGGGAGTCGAGTAAACCTGAACCTGCCCCATGGGGTGTTGAACATGCATAACTTAGAACTATCATTGTCTAATTCAATTTGCCAGTACCCGCTATTTGCATCAAATACCGAAAAATACCTGGCACCATGCAACGTTGCTACTACCTCCTCGACAGTCCTTACAGGGTAGGGACCCCGTAGGATAGCTTTATTCAACCTTGTAGGGTCTAGACATATCCTTAGTTTTCCAGGTTTACGGACTATTGTTACAGAATTTACCCAAGGAGTTGGCTCGTCCTGCTTTACTATAACCCCTAAGTCTAACATTCTTTTTAATTCCACTTTCACGTCGTCCACAATTGCCAACGGCACTCGACGTGGAGGGTCGATTACAGGGCATACCTTTCTATCAATGTGAATCCTAGCATTAACTTTGATCAGACCTGAACACAGTTGAATATTGTCTTACCAATTTATTTGCGACAGTATCACCTTCTAAGGCGTCCACGACATCCAAACGCGCCAACAAACCTAACTGGACACACGATTGCTTTCCTAGTATCGCGCAACCGGCATCCGTGACTTGAAATTTCACTGTGTGACCCTCGACATTAAGGGATATCTCCACATGAGGACGAATCCTATGTCCACCATATGTCACTAAGTGACACAATGATGGAATTAAACACGCTGTACTTATCTTATTGTACATTTTCAATGGTAAAATATTTGCCTCCGATCCCATATCCAACTTAAAACGGATATCTAGGCCACCGACACAAAAATTAGTGTACCACAAATCTTTGTCCTTACTGTCACTAGTACACAATGTGCCCACAAACAGGTCACCATTCACATTATCATCGGGAACGTCTTCCTCCTGGCTAGTGATGACGTCATCCGTCACATCAATTTCGTAGACAGCCGCATTCCTCCCTGGAGCTTGTTGCATACGGCACATCTTTACTAAACGCCCAATTTTTCAACATCCTAAACACTCCTTCCCTCTAGCCGGACATGTCCCTGTCGCGTGAGTATAGCCACATTGACCACACTTGTTAACCGCTCCTCGACTTGCCTGTTGTTGTCGACCTCGACCGGGAGACCGCCGTAACCAAGGAGATGTTCCTACCGCCGACCGTTGTCCTCTTGTGTATCCCGTACTCACAGCATCGACTTGATGTACATCCTTCTGCTTTACTTGTGCGGATTTGATCTCGCTTAATCGACACAGGTGTATACACTCCTCCAATTTGAGATCCGGCAGTTGTAATAACTTGTTCCTCAAGATATCATCATTAACACCGCATACGATTCTATCGCACAGCAAAGAAGACTCCAATTGTTCATAACAACAGTACTGTACTCGGTGTTCCAGTTCCCTAATGAATGAATCCATATTCTGTTCACCCTGATTAAAAGAATTGAACTCATATCGAACGACCATTATATTCGTTTTTCCTTCACAATACCTTGCAAACGTGTCGATTAAAGGAGCTATCTTGTCCTTGTCTGGGCCTTCCAATGTAAACGTACGATGAATCTGTTGTGCTTCCACACCCGCTACATGTAAGAACACACAGCATTGAATCCGCTCTGTTTTCGTCGATACACCAGCTGCTACAGCATATATTTCATACGCCTGCAGCCAGCATCGCCAATTTACTGCCATCTTCTCGTCCAGGTTCAGATTCCCTGGTGGTTTCAAACCGTGAAGCGCCATAGTTCTTCCTTAACATCTGACACCATGAAAAGATGTATCGACACCATGGATTCTGTGATGTACAGTCACAGTGGGATGTATATATAAGGGGCACTGAGGGGTGGATGTGGTGTACAGTCACAGTGGGGTGTATGTATATGGGGCACTGAGGGATGGATGTGGTGTACAGTCACAGTGGGGTGTATGTATATGGGGCACCAAGGGGTGTATGTGGTGTACAGTCACAGTGGGATGTATGTACATGGGGAACTAAGGGATGGATGTGGTGTCCAGTCACAGTGGGATGTATGTATATGGGGCACTGAGGGGTGGATGTGGTGTACAGTCACAGTGGGGTTATGTATATGGGGCACTGAGGGGTGGATGTGGTGTACAGTCACAGTGGGATGTATGTATATGGGGCACTGAGTGGTGGATGTGGTGTACAGTCACAGTGGAATGTATGTATATGGGGCACTGAGAGGTGGATGTAGTGTACAGTCACAGTGGGGTGTATGTTCTGGGGCACTGAGGGGTGGATGTAGTGTACCGCCACAGTGGGGTATATGTATATGGGGCACTGAGGGATGGATGTGGTGTACAGTCACAGTGGGATGTATGTATATGGGGCACTGAGGGGTGGTTGTAGTGTATAGTCACAGTGGGGTATATGTATATGGGGCACTAAGGGATGGATGTGGTGCATAGTCACAGTGGGATGTATGTATAAGGGGCACTGAGGGATGGATGTGGTGTACAGTCACAGTGGGGTGTATGTATATGGGGCACTGAGGGATGGATGTGGTGCACAGTCACAGTGGGGTGTATGTATATGGGGCACTGAGGGATGGATGTGGTGTACAGTCACAGTGGGATGCATGTATATGGGGCGCTGAGTGGTGGATGTGGTGTACAGTCACAGTGGGATGTATGTATATGGGGCACTAAGGGATGGATGTGGTGTACAGTCACAGTGGGATGTATGTATAAGGGGCACTGAGGGGTGGATGTGGTGTACAGTCACAGTGGGATGTATGTATATGGGGCACTGAGGGGTGGATGTGGTGCACAGTCACAGTGGGATGTATGTATATGGGGCACTGAGGGGTGGATGTGGTGTACAGTCACAGTGGGGTGTATATATATGGGGCACTGAGGGGTGGATGTGGTGTACAGTCACAGTGGGGTGTATGTATATGGGGCACTGAGGGGTGGATGTAGTGTACAGTCATAGTGGGATGTATGTATATGGGGCAGTAAGGGATGGATGTGGTGTACAGTCACAGTGGGGTGTATGTATATGGGGCACTGAGGGGTGGATGTAGTGTACAGTCATAGTGGGATGTATGTATATGGGGCACTCAGGGATGGATGTGGTGTACAGTCACAGTGGGGTCTATGCATATGGGGCACTGAGGGGTGGATGTGGTGTACAGTCACAGTGGGATGTATGTATATGGGGCACTGAGGGGTGGATTTGGTGTACATTCACAGTGGGATGTATGTATATGGGGCACTGAGGGGTGGATGTGGTGTACAGTCACAGTGGGGTATATGTATATGGGGCACTAAGGGATGGATATGGTGTACAGTCACAGTGGGGTGTATGTATAAGGGGCATTGAGGGATGGATTTGGTGTACAGTCACAGTGGGATGTATGTATAAGGGGCACTGAGGGATGGATGTGGTGTACAGTCACAGTGGGATGTATGTATATGGGGCACTGAGGGGTGGATGTGGTGTACAGTCACAGTGGGATGTATGTATATGGGGCACTGAGGGATGGATGTGGTGTACAGTCACAGTGGGTTGTATGTATATGGGGCACTGAGGGGTGGATGTGGTGTACAGTCACAGTGGGAAGTATGTATATGGGGCACTGAGGGATGGATGTGGTGTACAGTCACAGTGGGTTGTATGTATATGGGGCACTGAGGGGTGGATGTGGTGTACAGTCACAGTGGGGTGTATGTATATGGGGCACTGAGGGATGGATGTGGTGTACAGTCACAGTGGGTTGTATGTATATGGGGCACTGAGGGGTGGATGTGGTGTACAGTCACAGTGGGGTGTATGTATATGGGGCACTGAGGGATGGATGTGGTGTACAGTCACAGTGGGATGTATGTATATGGGGCACTGAGGGATGGATGTGGTGTACAGTCACAGTGGGGTGTATGTATATGGGGCACTGAGGGGTGGATGTGGTGTACAGTCACAGTGGGGTGTATGTATATGGGGCACTGAGGGATGGATGTGGTGTACAGTCACAGTGGGTTGTATGTATATGGGGCACTGAGGGATGGATGTGGTGTACAGTCACAGTGGGTTGTATGTATATGGGGCACTGAGGGGTGGATGTGGTGTACAGTCACAGTGGGAAGTATGTATATGGGGCACTGAGGGGTGGATGTGGTGTACATTCACAGTGGCGTGTATGTATATGGGGCACTGAGGGATGGATGTGGTGTACAGTCACAGAGGGTGTATGTATATGGGGCACTGAGGGGTGGATGTGGTGCACAGTCACAGTGCGTTGTATGTATATGGGGCACTGAGGGGTGGATGTGGTGTACAGCCACAGTGGGGTTATGTATATGGGGCACTGAGGGATGGGTGTGGTGTACAGTCACAGTGGGGTATATGTATAAGGGGCACTGAGTGGTGGATGTGGTGTACAGTCACAGTGGGGTGTATGAATATGGGGCACTGAGGGGTGGATGTGGTGTATAGTCACAGTGGGGTGTATGTATAAGGGGCACTGAGGGGTGGATGTGGTGTACAGTCACAGTGGGGTGTATGTATATGGGGCACTGAGGGGTGGATGTGGTGTACAGTCACAGTGGGGTGTATGTATATGGGGCACTGAGGGGTGGATGTGGTGTACAGTCACAGTGGGAAGTATGTATATGGGGCACTGAGGGGTGGATGTGGTGTACATTCACAGTGGGGTGTATGTATAACAGGCACTGAGGGGTGGATGTGGTGTACAGTCACAGTGGGGTGTATGCATATGGGGCACTGAGGGGTGTATGTGGTGTACAGTCACAGTGGGGTGTATGTATATGGGGCACTGAGGGATGGATGTGGTGTACAGTCACAGTGGGGTGTATGTATATGGGGCACTGAGGGATGGATGTGGTGTACAGTCACAGTGGGATGTATGTATAAGGGGCACTGAGGGGTGGATGTGGTGTACAGTCACAGTGGGATGTATGTATAAGGGGCACTGAGGGATGGATGTGGTGTACAGTCACAGTGGGATGTATGTATATGGGGCACTGAGGGGTGGATGTGGTGAACATACAAATGTCAGAAGAGTGTGGATATAAGTGTCCGATTAGTGTGCGCATGTATGAGTCAGATTAGGATGTACATATAAGTGCCAGATTAGAGTGTACCTAGAAGTGTCCGCACAATAGGCTACTAAGAGTAAGAAGTATTAAGTTCACTTATCCCGGTCTAAATTACTGTTAGCTTAGGACAGCACATATAGGAGAATTTAACCTGCAGTGTTATTATCTTCCTGATTAGGTTCATTAGAAGTAAAAGTTTCCATTTTCGTTTCTTAAACAAGACTTCCAGTAGCGAATAACATTATTAGCGTGTTTTTCTGTTGCAACGAGGCATGATACATCCATCTGTTGCAACGAGGCATGATACGCCCATCCATGTTGCAGTTGTGCTGTGCCGCCACAACTAAGTAGGCTGCATGCATTGAAGGGCTCATCTCCAGCCGACTGCTCGCCACAAAAGTAGACTTCTGAACCAGAAACAGCTCGCCTATTTTACTTGAGTGATAGCTTAGCACATTGCTGGTTACTCTTAAGAAAGGACACGGGGCACTTGTCCACATAGACAGCTGTAAAAACCCATACACAAAACATCAAGTGCCTTAGTGGAGTTCTTTCCGTACCATAAAGACAAAGGTGCCATCAATAATCGCAATGTTATATATGGAACAGAACAAAGCAGTAGACACGTTGGTTGGTTGTTGGAGTTTTATGTCTTGGCAACATCTAAGGGTATGTCTTGGCAACATCATGACGGGTACTGAATTGTGACAGTGCACAATCACTGGCTACCCCACTGGAAAATCAGCCTGCCAGCACCATGACCCGATATCCCACTCAATCACATTATCCTGACACTGAGCTAATCAGTCCTTGCCCTATCCTATTAATTCCGAGCGCCAGGCTAGGAAGTGATAAGTATCAATTTTAAAGTCGTTGGTTTGACTCGACCGGGAACCAACCCCCGACCATCCACACGCGAGGCCTGCGATTTACCGATTAGGCCACTGCACCCGGTTCAGCAGCGACATGTTAGCCACTCGGCCAGACACAATTATATTTTGAGCCCAGCAATTGGGCTGCTTGTCACAAAGCCACGTAAGGATGTCCCAGAGCTATATATTGTTCTCTTATAATTATATATGATATCTAATATATATATAAGTGTACGTTTTAGTTTCACAAAATATGTGTAACAAAAAGACGATACAAAAAATAATGTTTTAATTGAGAGAGGAAGCACATATATGAAGAATATAATGAAGTTATAGAATATATAAAATATTATACTAATACAATTGGTTGCCAATGGTTTTATGTCTTCATTATATAATGCCAATATGGTTACAATATAATCAACAACACAACCCACTACTAGAACATGTACAAAAACTATGCAACTTTCCTGCAGCACCCTGGCCCAGTATGTGATATATGCGTAATAGACCTATAGGTATGTGGCTAATATATGTTAACGAGATGCAGAGGTTGAGACAAAGGATTATGCTAATGAGATAATGTCATGGAAGGTTTAGCCGGCAGGTTCAGCAAGCCCTAGGCCGTGAATAAACGATTCAGTATCCAGAAGTCAAAGTGTTCAGATGTTGTACTTTCACGTGGTGTCAGATGAGGAAGAATGCCGCCCGCTAATACGTTGCCGGGTTTGCGGCCGCCTGGTCAGCTTGTCCTCAGCAACAACGCGAGATCGAACTGGAAAACATGGATCAGAGCATATGACATATACGCCACAGCTGCAGGTGTCATAATGAAGACAGAACGAGTGCAATGCTGCATCTTTCTTCACGTCGCTGGCGAGGAAGCGCAAAAAGTTTTCGCCAATATGGATATCGCGCTCGCTGATCAAGACAAGATCGGGCCACTCACGGAGGCGTTTCGGACATATTGTGTAGGCAAATGCAGTCAGTCTTATCATCACAAGATATAAGTTTAATACGCATAATCAGGCTACAGAAAATATGGCTACGTACATCACGCATTAAGAGATAGGGTGAAGGATTGTGAGTATGGTACGGTGGAGGAGTCGCTGTTGCGCGATGGGTTAGTGGCTGGTGTGAGAAATGTGAATTTGCGTAACAAACTGCTGCAAACTACTGAGTTAACTTTGGAAAAATGTGTCAGTATTTGTGAAATGAGTGAGTTCAGTTCAGATCGGTTGGAGGACACCAAATCAGACGTGGAAAGTAAGGAGATTGATTTGATAAGAAACTATGCTACTGCGCATGCCAGTGCACCGGCGGTTCGGTCATCGGCGACGCCATCTTGGAAATCGCCATCTTGGAAATCGCCATCTTGGAATGCCGGCCGCGCCGGTGCTGGAGAGTTCAAGACCCGCTGCCAGAGCTGTGGATATGAACACCGCCGGGGAGTCTGCCCAGCGAAAGGCAAGGATTGCATAGCCTGCAAGAAGACCGGGCACTTCGGTAAGGTCTGCAGGAGCAGACTGGGCAGAGTCAACAAGCTTACCGTTGAAGAGCCCAACCCTCACAATGCTGAGCAAGACCCGGATCCGGCGGAGGTCAATGTCCTGGCAACGGATCTGTTTGTCGGTGCCGTGGACCGCGGTGCCGAGCAAGACGCCGAGCTGTGGTACGCGATCGTTCGGGTGAACGGTTGTCCTGTCAAGTTCAAGCTTGACACCGGGTCGGAGGCGAACGTGCTGCCGAGGTACGTCTTCGACAGGGTTGCTCCGGGGCGGCTGACGAACACCAGGTGTTCGTTGGTGACGTTCTCGGGTCAGCGGATCACTCCCGACGGGGAGGCGCTGCTGGACGTCAGCGACAGAGTGCTCAAGTTCCAAGTGGTACAGAACTGTCAGCCTATTTTGGGCAAGCAGGCTTGTTTAACATTGAACCTGCTGGCGCGTGTGGATGAGGTGCACTGTGCTGTCATTCATGTCGATAAATCTGTACAACCTGTTGTTGATCCGCCTAGACGGATTCCGTTTGCCATTCAAGGTAAGGTACGTAGTGAGCTTGATCGCATGGTAGAGTTAGGTGTCATAGTTGAACAAGATGAACCTACCGAGTGGGTTAACTCCATAACTATCGTAAAAAAACAAAACAAGATAAGGATTTGTCTGGATCCGACTAAGTTGAACAAGGTGATAAAGAGAGGGCCTTTCCCGACCAAAACGATTGACAAAATTATTGCCAAAACGGCAGATGCAAAATATTGTTCAGTTTTGGATGCAATGACAGGTTATTAGCAGATAGAATTAGACGAAGAAAGTTCACGTCTGTGCACGTTTAATACTCCGTGGGGCCGGTACAGGTACACCCGCTTGCCTTTTGGCATCAAAACAGCCGGTGACATTTATATTCAGGAAATGCACCGTGTCATGGGCGATATACCCGGTATCGGGATAGTCATGGACGACATTTTGGTATATGGGTCAATGGTTGAGGAACATAACGAGCGGCTCAGAGCCGTGTTGGACCGAGCTAGGTCGGTTAATCTTAAATTAAACGAAACAAAATCTTTGCTATGTAAGACTACAGTGAAATATGTAGGTCATCAACTTACCCAGCAGGGTGTGAAGCCTGATCCAGACAGAATACAAGCAATAGTTGACATGCCAGAGCCGCGTGATAAACAGGGTGTCCAAAGGTTCCTGGGCATGGTTGGATATGTGCACAAGTTCATACCCAACATGTCCGAGATTGCCAAACCACTACGCACGCTCCTCGCTAAGGATGTCACGTGGCACTGGCAAGTCAAACAGCAGGGCGCGTTTGATAAGTTGAAGGAAAAGTTAAGAACTGCTCCTGTGTTATCATACTACAATGTCAAGAAACCCATTGTTATCCAAGTAGATGCTTGTCAGTCAGGGTTGGGTGCCGTGTTGATGCAAGATGACAAGCCAATCGCACTTGCATCTCGTGCGCTTAACTCAGCGCAGTGTGGCTATGACACTATTGAAAAAGAAATGCTCGCCATATGTTTCGGATGCCAGAAGTTTCAGGACTATATCTTTGGCAACGAAGTTTGGATTCAAACAGACCATAAGCCGTTAGTGGCGATAAAGCAGAAACCAATTCATAAACTTTCGGCTAAGATGCAGAGAATGCGAATGCGGTTGCAAAATTATGATATTCAGCTATGTCATGTGAAGGGTTCTTTGATGTTTTTTGCAGACACGTTGTCCAGGGTGCATGGTGCCAAAGTAGGTCATGGTAACCTGTTCGATGACACGTTCTGCATTGCCGCAGTGGACATTCAATCGTCAAGTTTGTTGAGTAAGATTGTCAGAGAATATGAAAAGGATGTATCCATGTCCATGCTGATCTCACACATTGAAGATGGGTGGGACACTACACGCATACAGACACCGCTGTGTCTGAGACAGTACATCCCTCACAAACACGAGTTGATGATAGAGAATAATCTGGTCATGAAAGGCAATCGGGTGGTGGTTCCTCCGGATCTCCGCAGTGAAATGATTGAGGCGTTACATGAGACACACTTGGGTGTGACGAAGTCCAAGCAGCTGGCACGGGACTGTATGTTTTGGCCGAATATGAACAAGCAAATTGAAGATAAAGTCAGTCGATGTGACACTTGCCAAAACAACCGGAAACGTTTGCATAACGAGCCGTTGATAAATCACCCGATCGCCTGTCAACCGTCTGAAAAAGTTGGTGCAGACTTGTTTGAGTTAAACCATAAAAATTACCTGATAACTGTAGATTATTACACGAAATATCCAGAGGTGACGCTTTTGGGCGATACGTCATCTGTCACAGTTATTGAAGCGTTAAAGGATTTTGCAAGGCACGGTATTCCTAGTCAGGTTATTTCGGACAATGGTCCGCAGTTTAAGAGCCATGAGTATAGGGAGTTTGCACAGCACTATGGGTTTAAGGCCGTGTATTCCAGTCCACAGTACCCTCGCAGTAATGGGCAGGTGGAACGATTTGTGCAAACGGTCAAGGACATGTTAAAGAAGTGCGAGAAGACTGGTTCAGATTTTCAGTTAGCTTTGCTGAATTATCGTAACACTCCATTGCCCGTCTTGAATGCATACCCGGCTCATCTGCTCATGAGCAGGAGGCTGAGAGGTAGATTGCTGATGGCGGAAGAAATTTTGGTACCCGAAACGCAAAATCCAAAGAAGGTCCAGACGGTAAAACGGCAGCAAAGTCAGAAAGCGTTTCATGACAAGAAGTGTGGAAAGCCGCACAAACCTATGAAAGTCGGAGATAAAATAAAATACAAGAATCATGCTGGGGAATGGAAAAAAGGGGTTATTTTGGGTCGGACTGGTATCTCTGGGAGAGAATATCAAATTTTGAACGAGTCAGGTAATATGTTATATCGAAACCGAGTGCAAATTATCAGGGAGCCTTTGGGGGGGCGGCCCAAACTGGTCGGGCAAACGCAAAGTAGGTCATCGTCGTTGCCGAATGTAAACAGTGAGGCTAATCAAAGTAGGTCAGGTCGGCTGATTAGGCCGGCGAGCAAGTTAGACCTGTAGTAGCTCAGTGTAGATTGGGTGTTTACACGTATAGCATGTGCATGTTTTCAGCTGTGTGTTTTGATATTGAATGTGTAATGGACAATTTATAAGGTGAGGCATTACAGCCAAACGGTGAAGGACTTCAGTACTATACGGCGCTTGGACATTTGCAAGGACTTGTGTTTCAGTTAAGTATGCATATATGATATTGTGCATTCGTTTGACTGTTATATGGTTATTTTGAAACCTTTCATGTTTCAGAAATACTTGGAGGGGGGATGTGATATATGCGTAATAGACGTATAGGTATGTGGCTAATATATGTTAACGAGATGCAGAGGTTGAGACAAAGGATTATGCTAATTAGATGACGTCATGGAAAGTTTAGCCGGCGGGTTCAGCGAGCCCTAGGCCGTGAATAAACGATTCAGTATCCAGAAGTCAAAGTGTTCAGACGTTGTACTTTCACACAGTATAACCATTTTGTGTATGTTGAGTGGTGCTGTCGCGCCATGCATGCTATGGTGGGTAGTCATGGCAACCGGGCGCGGCTACTAGACACACAGCCTCTAGTTATCAGCCAGTCGCTGTTCACATCCCAGATATTGATACAAAGAGAGTAGCATTGCCCCACTTGAAATGGTTGTCTAAGCTAGTGTCAGTAACATCTAGGAGCAGGCCTCATACAGACTACAACCAGCGAGTTCGACTGGGCACCAGCAAGCACGACGAACTTCCGGTAAATCTTAGGACATGTTCAGCAATGGTAGTATGTTACACATACACACTGTAACTCTGATTATGCTATGTATTACTATTAGTAAGACTTCCTAAGAATTCACAACCACACGCTTACCGTGTCGGTAGGATGTGTTCGATTTTAACTGTTAGGTAATTGTTAGGCCATTTTAGGTTGTAAATTGGAGTATTAGCGCTGTTCCCCAATGCGGTGAACATGTGTAACTTCTCATAGTCGGTAAGTAATAGGAAAGCAGCATGATAGTAGTTGAATAGCACATCACACAAGCTTCAATTCTAAGCACAACAGAAAAGCCTATATAGTCATACAAAGAAACCATGCCCAGGGCAGTCGGAGCTAAATCAACACTCAGTATCACCACCATGCATGCACTCACCTGCTTCGACATGAAGTTGATCTTGTCCTGGAGTGCCTCCCGCTGCAGCTTGGCTTGGGTCTCAATCTCTGTCACTTTGCGCAGAAGCTCAGACTCACTCCACTGCTTCTCGGAAGCAGCCGACTTCCACACTGACAGGTTCTTTTCGGCCTCAGCCAGTCGCTGATTGGCTGTTTCTAATGCGCTGCTCTTCTCTTGTAGTTCTATCTTCAACTGTCTGATTTCAATCGTCTTGCCCTGCATATCTTTCCTGAGTGTGCTTAGCTTTTCGTCCTGCTCTTTCTGAGTCTGCTCGGCCTGAATTGCTATTTGTTGCGACCGCTCGTACAAGGCATCTAGTTCTGTGGACTTACTCTCAAGTTGAGCACTGAAGTGGTCGGTGAGTTCAAGTGATTCCTTGCGAGCGGTTTCTAGTTCCCTGACAACATTGCCCAGCTCGGCCTGGTGCATTGCTATGGACTCGGCCAGCTTCCTCATATCATGGTTATAGTCAAGTGTGGTTTCTTCAAGTTTCTTTTCATAGTCTCTTTGGGTGGCCTCCATCTGTGACCGCACGTCATCCTCTTGTGATTTAATATTGTCTACTGCATTCTTCATATTTATGACTGTGGCATCTTGCGCGTGCATTCTGAGATCATAGTCCTTCTTTAGCCGGTCGCACTCCTCCTTGAGGTTGCCCTCACTCTGTGCCAGCTCATCCACTCTGCCCTGAAGGCGCTTCACCTCCTCATCTGCTGCAGTTATTTGAGTCTTGTATGTCAGCTTGGAGTTCTGCAATTCACTAGACATGTCACTTTCAGATAGCTTCAGCTGCTCAATGCTCAGCTCCAAATCAGTTATCTTCAGGTTAGCGGCCGAAAGCTGGTTTGTAAGGGCAGTTTGTATATCCTCCATTGCCGTATCCACCTCCTTTTCCTCCAGCTTAGATAATGTCCTCTTTTTCATCTCATCAATGTAGCTGTCATGCTCTTTTCGGAATTTCTCCTGGTACTGAGTGGTCATGTAGTCCAGTGCACTGCACTTGGCTTTGAGTTCAGCCTGAATCCGCTTGTTTTCCTCCTCAGTCTCCTTTAAGTGTGCCTGTAGGTCCATGTCAATCGGACTCTCTGCTGGCACTCCAGCCAACTCGTTGCACTTGGCTTCGAGCTCTCCCTTAATCTGCTTGTTCTCATCCTCCATCTTGTCCAGGCATCTTTGGAGCTCTGTATGACTTGGCTCTTGCATAGACGTGCTGGACTTTGCTGCAAGCTCAGCCTTAATGGTGGCATTCTCCTCAGCCAGTGCCTTCAGCTGAGCCTGCAGCTCCGTCTCAGCCCGTGCAAACTTTCCGCACAGCTCTGCACGCTCGATCTCCATCTGGCTGAGCTTGTTCTGGAGGTCCTTGGTGGAGCTGGAGACACTGATCCGCTCAGCACCCTCATCTGGCGGCAGGATCTGGAGATAAACAGAGCTGCGCTTACTGCGTGCTTCCTCTGTCTCCGGACTCGTGACCGACGTTCCACCACCACTGTACAAGAGTGACTTCAGGTCCTCCAGCTCGACATTGTGCTCACGCTTAAGCAGCTCCAACTTGTGCCGGCTGCCCTCCGCCATGTTCCTCAGCTTCTTCTGCAGCTCCTCAATGTGCCTCTCAAGCCGGTTACGATTGTCTATTTGTTTTACCTGCAGTGCTACCTTAATCTTGTTCTCATCTGTCATTTCCTGGATAGTTTTCTTTAACTCTCTCTCTTTCTGCAAATCAACAGAAGCCAGGAATGAGTTGCAGTGAATTGACTGATGATTGAAGGCGCCAAGGGAGCACCCAGTCCTCAATATCCGCCTGCTTTGCAATTTTGATGTTCAGCAAGTACTTTGCCTAAACATGTACACCAAACAAGGTTTAAGAGAGAATACCGAGTAAGCACGGCCATTAGCTACATGTCGCCATGCGGATGAGTGCGGGGGTTGCTGACCAGTTATCTCTAAAAATGAGGGTGTTACGAAATGGAATATGTGTAGCAGATATCCCATGGCGTGATTCAAATGGCAATAACAACAACGGGGCACTTCAGGTTTATGTCACAGGCTTGGACACAATTTGAACAGCTTAAGGTCAAATGCCCGCCCACCCCTTTTATTTTAAATGCGACCCGCTAAACACTATACATGCTGAAGAAGAAACCCTCTGCCATCCATTTGTTATCAAACGGGTCAGACTAAGCAGGTAACAGACAACTATTGAGTCAAACAAATATTGGAATAAGCATAACAATTTCAATACGTTTAAGTCAATCATAGTTGTTCCAGACCACATTTAATTAAATTTACTAATCATGTCTGGCCTTAGAATAGATAATCTGCATAAATGCAAGGAGTTCTGTAGTTAATTCTTATGTTATTGGAGATACACATTTACCATTCTAACACTCGAGAATAAATTTCAACCGCAGGCAATATAGTTTATTTTGCTGAAGACGATAACAAACGCAAAATGAAAGTAGTCAATTCGAGGCTAGAACCAGGGACAGTTGTACCAAAACCCCTCATGATGGTTACATGTCCTGAAGAGCTGGTGTTGTCACTTAAATGGTGTGCAGCTTGTTGTTGGTGAATTTACCTTACTCGGACACTACGTGGGAGGCCACCGCTGGATTAATCTTCTGATTGATAGAATTATCACGAGGGTCTTAGCATAATAAATTACTCCTTAAGACAAAGCATATTGTTGCTACATCATATTTCATATTTTTAATATCAATGGGGATAATGACCCGCCGTTTAATTACATTGAGAGTTCACAATTTCAATAATTTATATTTAATATATTAGATATAGATGCACATATACACATCTATATCTAATATATTAAAGATGAATTTACATAGTATAGTTATACGAGTCTTACCTTGGTACAGATGATGGATAACTGTTGTTTTACCGAGGTATAAGCCTCGGATAGATGTGGGCTAGGGAGAGGTAAGCACGTCCGGTACCAGCAATCTTAACCTACTTATTGAGGATAAAAATGACTTTCAAACAATGGATACTATTACTTTACCGAAAAGGTACACCAACGGAATAGATGTGGCAGGGTGTGGCGGGAGGGCCCTAGCCCACATCTATCCGAGGCTTATACCTCGGTAAAACAACAGTTATCCATCATCTGTACCAAGGTAAGACTCGTATAACTATACTATTTTACCTCGGTAAACAGCCTCAGGCTAGCCTCAGGCTAGGGAGACCTTTACATAATTCATTTTTATCCTTAATATCATTCTTTCTTATTATTATAACATTCTAAATTTTTGTTCTCACCTATTCTTGTTAGTTGGCGAGAAGACGCTTTGCAACGCCGGTAGGCTTTTCTAGTCGTTTATTATAATGTTTTGCAAACGACTTAGCCGTCTTCCAGCCTGCATGCGCTAGTATTCTTTTCACAGAAATACCCAGCACCCGTGCCTTGGAGACCATGGCTCCTCTAGTTGAGTGGGAAGAGTATTTACTCGTATCCACTCCAGCCAATTTCAACACCGTAATTGTCCATCTGGCAAGTGTGTCTCGTGAAATCGCCTTATGTGGCTTTATAAAGCTCACTAATAGTTGTTGTGATGCACGTAAATCCTTTGTCTTGTATATATAAGCCCGTATGGCTGACACAACACATAATTTCCGATCATTCGGAAAACAGTCTAAGTGAACCGTTGATAAAGGGTCACCTAACGTGTTCGATTTAAGCAATTTTTCTAAATCAAACGTAGCTTGTTGCTTGTCTATTTCTAATCCAGTTAAGGATAAAGCAACAATCGTCTGTCCTCTGTGTCCGGTTACTAACAATAACAGGACCGCGACCTTAAAACCTAACTGTTTTATATCTAACCACGAGTTGTGAGGCCAAGCCTGAAACAACTTAAATACTATAGAAACATCCCAAAACCGACTATACTTTGGTTTTGGAGGATTCCTTTGATAAATTGAACGAAGTAAATAACAAATAACATAATGTTTTCCAACTGTTTCGCCATCAATTCTAGGTAATATAATTGATAACGCACACCTCGCCGCATTAATCGATCCAAAAGAAAGTCCTTCATCCTCTAGAGAACGAAGAAACCGAGCTACTTGTGAAATCCTTTGATTTGTTGGTTTAACTTTCATTAACAAACAATGTACACCCCATTTCTTTAAATAGGTTGTATACATTTTGACAGTTCCTGGCCTCCAGGCATCCGATACTATCCTATCCTCAGTAATTCTGTCCAATCCAAATTGCTGTAGCTGCTTCCTTAGAAAAGGAATGCCAATAGGGGCGTCATTGACACGTCGCCGTGAACCACTAGCGGTCCGTGGTGCGTCAGATTCCCGAGTTTTCTTGGGAATCGTATACGATCTTTTGCCAGTTGTGAAACTGCTGGCAGCCAAGGTTGCGTGTCCCAATCGGGCACCACCAGTATCGCATGTGTCCCTTCCAAGCCGATTTTTCTCACTACTCGGCTGATAATGCTAAATGGCGGGAAAATATAAAAATAATTATTTTCCCAAGTAATAGCAAACGCATCTACTTTCCAAGCATCCGGTTCAGGATGCCAAGAAACATAACAGGGTAACTTGTTATTATTTCGTGATGCAAATAAGTCAACTTCAGGTGTACCCCATTTTTCACAAACGAAGTTAAACAAATGTGTAGAGAGAGACCACTCTAAATGGTCATGGAAATTTCTACTTTTATAATCTGCAAGTGTATTTTGTGACCCTGGAATATGCGCTACAGTCAGCCAGACTTGTTGAGCCTGTGCCCAGTTCCAAATCAGTTTAGATAACTGATTGCAAGACTTTGATTTGGTTCCACCCATGTTACGAATATATGCCATGGCAGTAGTATTATCAGTTAGTATTCTAACCTGTGATTTATTTATCTTTACTAAACTACGTAAGCCCAGATAAATAGCACGCAATTCTAGTGCATTAATATAGTCTGATTTTTCATCATCAAGCCATCTACCTCCTGTTGTGATCCCATCTCGATGAGCTCCCCAACCTTCTAACGAAGCATCAGTAGTAATTACTGTATTAGGTTCCGCCATGCGGATTGGATTTGGTGAACTTGCTATATGTTGCATCCACCATCCAATATCCTGTAACCCTTCTTGCGAAATAAACATTTTTCGCTCAAAATTGCCTTTAGTTCGTGTTAACGCAAAATTTTTATCTATTTCTAGCGACTTAATATGGGCCTTCCCATATAACACAGCAGGTGCATATGAGGTCATTATGCCAATAAGAACAGCAACCTGTCTAATTTTTGGCTTTGATAACTTAATAAGCTGAGTCGCTGTAGTCATAAACTTAATTAGTTTTTGTTCTGTTATCGACACTGTAAGGGACCGTGTATCCAGAATAAACCCTAAACATTTGAGTTGTTTTGTTGGTTTAAACACTGACTTTTGTTGATGTACATAAAATCCCAATTTAGTGAGTAATGCACATAAATCCAAAACTGCATTCACACAACCAATTTGTGTTGAAGCTATAATAAAAGAATCATCTATGTATGGAAACATTATGTGACCTTTCCTCGCCATTACCGAGAAAACAGGTTTAAGCAATTTAGTAAATAAACGTGGCGCACAAGCTAAGCCATTCGGCATGCAGGTAAACTCATAGAGTTGGTTATCCCAAATAAACCGAAGAAATTTTCGGTATTGTTCCATTATGGGAAGCGTATAATATGCATCCTGTAAATCAACACTAGCCATCCACGCATCTGGTGTAATCAGATCTCGTGCCGTATCTAGAGAGAACATTTTAAAATGTCGATATTCCACCCTTTTATTAAGGATTGTTAAATCCAGGATCATTCGAACATCACCATTAGGCTTCGGTCTCGAGAAAATGTTTGAAATAAACTGTCCTGAACAGTGTGTCACTTTTTGTATAATTCCTTTCTCAAAGAATTTATGTACCTGTTTAGTTAGTGCGTCTCGTTCAACTGGTTGAATGTTATATGGAAAAGGTATTATACTTTGTACAGGAATTTGTGTAAAGGGAATTTGAACACCCCTAACTATTTCTATAATTTCTTGGTCACTAGTAATTTTGTGCCACTCAGAAATATGATTCCTAATATTACCAGCCACAAAGTTGCTTACAGTTTGTGTGTTTTTAGAGGCTGCAGGGACTTGTAAAGTTTGTGTTTGGACCTCTACTTGGACCCGCCCCTGGGGAAAGGTCTCGACGAGTTGAACCCTCGACCTATTGGCCGTGCGGTGTTGTCGGTCCAGCCTGGGCGAGCGCCCCGGCCCCGAAACCCTTGACCGAAGTTTGAACTCGGTCTGGTTCCTCTGGTGAACCGTCGTGGACGAAAATCCCCTCGTGACTTTTTGAAACGAGGAACTTCCTGTTTCTTCTTGCCATCCATGTTTTTGCCACTCTTGGCTGCAGTCTCTACCTCTTTATAGAGGTATTGTAGTTGACCGCCAAACATCTTGGTATTATCTAAAGGTTTCCCTTTAATCGGCTCTGGAGCAAGATAGAGCGTAAACTCCTTCCCCTCATTATCGGTAACCTTCTTAGAGCGAGCCACTTCTTTGCCAGCATCTGTGCAAACTGACTTGAAGACATTTTCATATCTTCGAAATGACAGGTAATTACCTGCCGCCGCTAACACTGCAATGCCTTTGTCCATTGTCTTAGCCAAAGACGAGAACTTATTTTCACTCTGCATCCTATTAGCCACAGGAACAATAGCTGTTAGGGTAGCCAACACTGCCTTATGCACTGTGTGCAACACATCCTCAAACTTCTTACGGTCATCCGTCATATTGACATCCCGATCCATTTCTTTAATGATGGAGTTGGGAACACCCTTTATGCCTGTTAACTCATCTCCTAACTTGGAGATAACCTCCGCCGGTTTGAACGTGCGAAAATGACCATTCACGGTCTCGCGCATAAGCGTAGTGGTTTTAACCCGCTTAGCCTTTGGCTTCTCCACCTTCTTAGCCACTTTAGTGCCAATGTCCGCATAGACCCCTTCATATACGGTGTCTGAGTCTGATTCCGTAGAAGTAGACTCAGTGGACGACTCAGAAGAAGAATATTTCCTCTTCCTCTTCTTCTTTTTGGACTTAGTCTTCCGCTTTTTGCGCAAACCAGACTCTGCCCGCTCCTTGGTGAATTCATCACCCGAAGAAATCACCTGTTTCTTCTTCTTCCTCCGTTTAGGAGAAGGAGGAGGAGGAGCCTTAAGCTCCACCGCCGAGTCTGTGTCCAAGAAATCCTCAAATGAATCCTCTTGGACACTCGGCCTACGCCGCTTCCGAGACACAGGCGATTTGGCAGTCAGGATGTGGCTTTCCAATCTTGCAAAGCGAGCCTCCCAATCTGGAGGCGCAGGCACATCAGGCACTACGTCCTCGTCCGGGTCGGAGAGGATATGCGCCCGGGGCTGTGTCGACGGCCCTGCCGACAACACGGGTGAGGAGTCGTACTCCTCGTCCACTCCACTCGGAACACGCCCCTCGGCTGCTGCTGCACCGCGCTTACTCCGCTTCGTGGCCATCGGGAACTGAAACAAACATTTTTGGTCAGTCCCGGTATATATATATGTCACAATATGGTTGTTTCAAACTCATTTGGACATCTATTGGTGTTAAAGAACGTGTTTATACCGTTATAACACAGGCGTAATAAGCTAAATTTGTGCGTGGGTTGTGGGTCAAGCCCAAACCTTACGCGGGGTCGGGACCAGTGTATCGGCCCGCCCATCCCTCTGTTCCGCACACTTCTCCCACCTGTGACTACTACGTCAACAAGTTGGAGAAAATGCTACGAAACTCGGAGAAACGCCTGAAAAAGTTTTGTCTAGGGGAGTCTATAAAAGAAACCCAGGAGCATCTCCAACATTACTCTCTATTAGAGTACGAGAGAATTTCCACATGAGATAGGGCGAAACCCACATCTCTACCCATAGTCACACGGTGACCCGGGTGTTGACATAACCGCTAATGACCGGTTTGGTTCCTTCGAGAAACCCACTCGAGTGTTCTATCCTTGGTTGTTTATAACCAAATAACTCGTCCAAATTGGACCAACGAAAGTCTAAACTTTCCATATTGATGCTCTAATGCATCATAATTAAGCTAACCACAGTTTTTATTATACTTACTGCGTATTTGCTTGTATGTAGACTAATTTTGCCGGAGCAACCCAACGACACGTTATCCAGTCGTGAGTTGTTTATGCTAATTGCTGGTACCGGACGTGCTTACCTCTCCCTAGCCTGAGGCTAGCCTGAGGCTGTTTACCGAGGTAAAATATATGTGTATACATACATCTTAACAGCCATGAACAAATGCTCAGTTTCACAGGCATGTTCAAGACAGCTAAGTGGTTCGATCCCACACATCACAGTCATTCTGTCCCTGGTTCTCATTTTGCATGATGCTATACGTTTGTTAGATAAAAGATTCACCTTATACTTGTAGTACACGGGTGAAGATCAGCCTTATATAAATACGGGCGAAAATAGCGTTAGTATGGAACATCACCTAGAAACTGTGGGTCCAGTATCAAATGGCTACCCATGTAGGCACAGAGTTGGTGAAATGGGAGAGAATGCAAAAAGACAAGATGGCGGCCGCAGAATGCCATCGATTTCACTTTTAAATCTTATTAAACTAGATATTATATTATATTTTTCAACTCAAAGGTAGCGGGCTCTCAACAATACATATGTAAAGAATAAATGTTGCTTCTTAGATTGTGAAATTAGGCTCCCAATTCTTTGACCTGCATTTTCGCCACCTTTTACATAGGGTTGGTTTGCACCCCTACTGCAGCAGTATGGGGTGAATCTTGTATCTATACGTTTGTATGATATATAATTATATAGTTAATAGTATACTAACCATAGAATGTCATCCACGTGAAAAGTCTTTCTGTTCACTTTTATGTGCAGCATTGGTTAGACATATTTTGGAAATGACTTTAATAACTTAATAACAATCATATGTTTGAAATATCCAAAGAATATAACAGATGTGTAAACCAGGTTATCAGTGGTATAGTATTATTCAGTGGGGTCAAGTACAGACCACTGCCTTTTAAACTAAAGTTGCAGAGCTCATAACTGTGTATGTTAAAGTTACATGGTCCGATGGTATAAATATATTTTCAAAACTAAAACACTTACCTAGATTTGATCCTACATATCTAACTTAGATACTAGTGCCCACACTAATCAATTGGTGCTGTATTTATGGAATAAATCCGATTTGTACATTCACACCACTGCTAGAGGAAGACATGTTCCTCAGAACTCACTTTCTAAGATGCAGGTCAATCTTGTGACCTCTCTGAGACTCTTGGTGGCCATGGCCTAGTTTCATACCAGGTCAGGTACTTTTGCTTTGTTTATGTTCAGCAGAGCTTTTGTTATCTGCTTTTCTTCTCATTAGCTAGATTATGAGTTGTGTTATCTCACTCACTTGATAGTTAACCTCATAAAGTGTCACTGATATTGAACTGAAAGTGTAGGAATCAGGATGTTTACTCCATGCCAGTATTCTCGTCGGTGTGATATCACCGCGGTGTGGGTGACAGCCCTGGCAATGACTCGCGAAGGGTAATGAGGTCAGTACACCACGTGACCAAGGCGAGATTGGGAATGGTGTCACAGCCTTGGCTTCCAGCCCGGGAGTTTCGGCAAGCTTGCCGAAATTATTTTGAATGCATTTACTTCAAATATCTTCAAAATAACTTGGCTGACATCAAAACCAACTCAGGGGAATGATAAGTAGATCATAACGATCAATTTAATATATTTATCTCAAAAAGTTTGGGAAAACTCACAAGCCATCGGACTATGCAACTTTAACAAAATTGTCTAACTGATGAGATGCAACAGAACTTACAAAGAATGACCAGTACCAGCCTGATCTTAATTACTGAAATATTAAATCTGGCTAGCTTGAGAATAAGATTAATGTTTTCAAATGATTTACAGCAATGACATCCATTGTATACAAGGTGACATCTTCATAAGGGGTCTAGTACAGAGAGGCTTTACTGAACAATACCACATTCAGTTGTACTTGGCACATGAGCAATAGTCGCTCTCAGATGGTAAGGACATACGCACTCACTGGTGGCTGTCCAGTTGTTTTATAGTGACGAAGCCTGAATGTAGGCCCACCTACACGAGTCGTGCAAGGACAGTGTGTGGAATACTTGCAGTGCGTGTCTCATGTGTTCGTGGACACAGTAAACAAGTCCCACAATTCACATCACAATAATCAAAGGTGCTGGAAGGTGGTGAAGTGTGCAAGTCAGCATTGCTATGTAACATGCACCGCATAAGTCTTAATGTGCTCACCTCAGCCAAGCAAGAAACAACTATGTGCTCAGATTGACTTACTCATACACTGTTTTACCATGTCTAGTATTCAGTATAAGAATTAATTAAACTGCTTACTTTCAGTGTGGTATTGTATAAACATTAAAGTGGTGAAAGCTGAGCAGATATGAGAAGTCAAAACAAAAAGCCAATTAACACGCAACATCAACCTCAAAGTGAAAAGGTCTTGACCAAATGAGCATGAAGGGAGAAGCACCATTTCTTTATTTCACTTTGAATGCATAGCGGAGGTAGCTATTCTACTAGAAA
Organism: Branchipolynoe longqiensis; assembly: GCA_030323885.1. Classification (NCBI taxonomy): domain Eukaryota; kingdom Metazoa; phylum Annelida; class Polychaeta; order Phyllodocida; family Polynoidae; genus Branchipolynoe; species Branchipolynoe longqiensis. Next base: position 84,670 of record JASIRB010004104.1, read on the forward strand.
ACACTAATATGGATAAGGCAAATACAAACTACGTAAACTGATACGAATGTTAACAATAACGAACACACCCATGGCAAGAGATAGTTTCATCATGTCTTACTAAAACAGACGCATGGCGCTCTCTTCAATGTAGATGGAATCGATTGGATAATATAACCATTGCATGCCTAGAGAGACACGTAGTGACAGTACAGGCTACACAACACAACAGGCTACAAGTCTTAGGGTGGACGTGAACACACCTAGTGTTTTTGTTTTGGCACAAGCAAACGTACTAGTCGTGGCAGGGTTGGGTGGGCGGGCCCTCGGCCCTAGGCCCTAGGTGGGCGGCCCCTCGGGAAAACAAGAGTTATCCATCATCTGTACCAAGGTAAGATTCGGATAACTATACTATTTTACCTCGGTACTAAGCCTCTGGCTACTCATGGTCGAGGGAGACCTTTACGTCATCTCATTTTTATCCTTTTTTAAATCATGAACATAAACAATGTTTTAGTTGTAACTTTGTAACTGTTGTAAGTCTCACCGGTTCTCGTTAGTTAGTGAGTAAGCGGGTTGCTACCCCGCTGTTCTTCTCTAGGCGTTTGTTGTAATGTTTAGCAAACGACCTTGCCGTCTTTCATCCAGCATGTGCTAGGATTCTCTTCACTGAGATCCCTAACTGTTTGCTTTCGAGACCATAGCCCCTCTCGTAGAGTGGGAAGCGTAGCGTCCTGCGTTGCCGCCTGCCACCTTCAGTACCGTAATCGTCCATCTGCCGAGTGTGTCTCTTGAGATAGCTTTATGTGGCTTAAAGTTGCATGGTCCGATCGCGTTTGAATTTTTGTCTTATTTTTTAGATAAATATATCAAATTGATCGTTATGACCTCCTAATCATTAGTCTGGATTCATTTTGATGAAAAATGGCTAGTTTTGAAACAATTTGAGCTGAAAGAACCCAAAATACTTTTGACAAGCTTTCCAAAAGTCCTGTCGCTATGACCACTATTGACATCTCGCGATGACCCCATGATGTAGAATGACCTAAATAAAAAATAGCCTGGTCACCTAGCATTTTCTAGTGATGGCGCCACTGCACCTTGGATAGGGTGAGTAGCAGGAGAAATAGTAATTTGTCTTATAATATATTAGTTTATAGGCTATCCATTTACAATCCCAGGTTGAATTGGCAAATTCCAACCTAGATGTATCAGATCAGAAAAAGGTTTTGATTTGACTACGTAATAATATATTATATTATTAATTTAAATGATATTGTGTTAATTTAAATTCCACTGTTAATTTAAAATCTCCAAAACACCCGAAATATATATATATATGCATGAATAAAAAATAAACCCTAATTTTGAATTAAAAGTAATATTAATCCCAAAAATAAGACATTTAAAAGAAAAACGATGAAAACGATCATGAGGCCAAACTCCAGGTCCCCACCCCCTTCCCTGCGTTCTTTCATGTCTTTTCTAGTTCTCTTCAGAATAAATCTATCAAATAAAACCAGTTAGCTGTCCAACGATTCAATCCAGCAGCCAACATTACTATAATTAATATTTGTGACCACACAAATGATATATTATACCTTAAATTTCAGAAAATGATTCAAAAACCAAAAACTACCATGTTGCTAGATAACTGGCAATTTATATCAGCCCAGGCTATGGTGCCAGCAATACTACCACTGGACATCCTGGAACCTGACTAGGTACTTGGAATGAGGGTCAAGGCTAATGATGCCACGAGATTGACCTAATTGGTTAATGGCTTCCCTGTGTGATGGCTTTCTCAAAGTAGGTGTCTGTAGTAAATTCATTGATTATTTTATATATGCTGTCCCAAATCATTAGTTAATGCACCAATATCTAAGATTGATATATATAATCAAATATAGATGACCTGTTACTAACAGTAAAAGAACTGCTACCTTAAAACCTAATTGTTTAACTGATAAGTGCTTATTACTCGGCCATGTTTTAAATAAATGAAACACTACCGACACATCCCAAAATCTACTGTATCTGGGTTTTGAAGGATTCCTTTCATAAACCGATCTCATAAACCAGTGAATGACCTCGTGTTGACCGATTGTCTCTCCATCTATTCTCGGTAAAATAACTGAAAGTGCACATCTAGCTGCATTGATGGCTCCATAACCAAGTCTTCGTCTTCCATCATTCGTAAGAAACGGACCACCTGAGCAAGAGACGGTTCCATTGGCTTGACTTTCTTTAGTAAGCAATATATGCCCCATTTCTTTAAATAGCTTGAATATAATTTTACCGTTCCTTTTCTCCATGCGTGTGAAATGAGTCTATCTTGTGTAATTTTATCTAAACCAAATTTTTGTAAGTATCTGCTTAGAAAAGGAATGCCAATAGGGGTGTCATCGACACGTCTTCTTCCTTTGTCAACCATCCTTGGTGTTGTAGATTTCCCTGTCCTCTGGGGAATTTTAATGAGTCTTTTGCTCCCCATGACACTGCTGCTAGCCAGGGTTGAGTGTTCAATTCTGGCACTACTAGCACCGCATGTGCTCGATCCAGCCTGATCTTCCTGGCCACTGTGCTGATAATGCTGAATGGGGGGAATATATAATAAAAATTATCATTTGAGATCATAGAAAAAGGATCCACCTTCCAGGCTTCCGGTTCAGGATGCCAAGACACATATTTAGAAATCTTTTTGTTGTTTCGTGATGCAAACACGTTGACTTCCGGGACTCCCCATTTTTGCCAAATGATGTCAAAAATGTTATGATTTAGAGACCATTCCAATGGCGACTCTTTGTGTCTGCTAGTGTGTTCTGACTACCTGGTATACATGCTACTGTAAGCCATATTTGTTGTGTTTGTGCCCAATTCCAAATTTGCTTTGCAAGTTTGTTACATGGTTTGGACTTTGTCCATCCCATATTGCGAATATAGGCCATTGCGGTGGTGTTATCTGTTAACACTCGTACGTGAAACTTAGGCACATGCACTAAATTACACAGTCCCAGATAGATAGCCCGTAATTCTAATACATTAATGTAGTCGGAAATTTCATCCTCTAACCAGCGACCTCCTGTTGCGCGGTCATCTCTGTGTGCACCCCAGCCTTCTAAAGATGTGTCTGTAGTGACTATTGTATTGGGTTCACCCATCCTAATAGGATTTGGTGCAGAATCAATGTGCGTTAGCCACCAATGAATGTCATCGTAGCCTTCTTGGGAAATTTTCATAAGTCCTTCAAAATTGCCCTTTGTCCTGTTTTGACCTGTTTGAACAGGTACTGAAGCTGGCCCCCGAACATCTTGGTTTTATCCAAGGGCTTGCCTTTGATAGGCTTGGGGCCAAGGAATAATGTGTATTCCTTGCCATCATTGTCCACGATTTTCTTGGACCGGGCCACCTCTTTGCCAGCGTCGGTGCATACCGACTTGAAGACGTTCTCGAAACGTCTATACGAGAGAAAATTACTCGTCGCCGTTAGGAGAGCAATGCCCGAATCCATGTCTACGCAAAGGGTAGAGAACTTATTGTCCGTCATCATGCGGTTAGCGATAGGTGTAACCACCGCTAGAGCCGCCAGCACACCTTTGTGGACAGTGTGGAGACAAGTTTAAAACTTTTTACGGTCGTCACTCATTGTGACGTCCGAGTCCATCTCTTTGATGGCTTCAGGGATCCCTTTGATCCCGTGAACTGCTCTGCCAACTTAGTGATTATTTCGGCCGGCTTAAAGGTGTGGAACTGTCCCTTTATGGTCTTCCTCATCAAGGTGCAGGTATTTATCTTTTTCTTCTTCTGCACCATGATTTTCTTGACCACCTTCCCACTGATTTTGACATACTTGCCAGTCCGTTCGGTTTCTGATTCGGAATCCATGGTGGTCGAGTCATTAAAAGAGTCCGATAAAGAGGACTTACTCTTCTTCTTTTTCTTGGACTTTGACTTCTTTTTGGTCTTTTTGATGCCGGTCTTGTTGCGGGCTTTGAAGTACTCATCTCCATCGGATGAGTCCTTCTTGTGTTTCCTCTTCCTTGAGGGAAATCCAACCTCTGAGTCGGTAGTTTGTTGGGGGTCCGACATGTCCTCCCATTCTGACTCCTCTGAAGCGACATCTTGTTGTTGTTGCCTAGACGCCTTCTCTGGGAGCAGCTGCTGTAGTTACCACCCGGTCGTCTAAATTAGACGGCCCTGGTTCGGGTGAGTGGTCATGTGACTGAGCTGACTCGAGCCCAGGGGTAGCGTCCACCTCACTGAGCGTGTGGTACATCGACCTTACTCCGCTTCGCCACCATCTCGAGTCGTCTGAAACCAACAAAGGTTTATTAAAACAAGCTCAAGGAAAAACTGAACACATGGAACAGTGCAGTAACATGCCGAGGCACTAAATGGGTATTAAATCCGTATTTACACCGGTTTAATCCAGGCGTGGTAAGCTAAATGGTATGTCGAAAGTGCAACGGTTGGACGAACCAAACCGAAACCAATCGAGGGGTAGGGACCAGTGTACTGATCCCTCCCACACTCTCTGTAACATACACTTCTCCCCCCTGTGGCTACTAAGCCAACAAGTTGAAGAAAATGCTATGAAACTCGGAGGTACGCCTTAAACCTTGAGAAATCTCTTAATATTCCCTAAGATAATCTAAGCGATGAATTGGCTCCCGCCAAACATCTCTCCGTTCGGCAAGAGGCGGCACAAAAAATGGCGTTGCTCCAAAAAAGTCTACTGCACCGGATAACGAATACATTTACATGAATATCTGTGTTAACATGTTACTTTGTATTGCAAAAAGTACATCATTCTGTGCTATATGCATTGTTAATGTTATCAATCCATGTAAGTTTTGGTCCAATACTTACTCCGGAATTGTTGGTATTTGTTGGAAAAAACTGCTGAAACTGCTCGTAACGTCCTCCCGTTATGAGCGGAATATGCTAATTGCTGGACCCGGATGTTGCTTCCTTCTCCCTTGACCACGAGTAGCCAGAGGCTTAGTACCGAGGTAAAATTTTAAATAATTAAGCACCCATTCACACTCACAGCCGTTGCCAAAGCCGTCCGCATATGTAACAATGCCCTATAAAAATGGGCCAGTGGAACGCCAGCTTTGTTCGGAGTGCGCCTTTAATTGCAGTGCGCATGCGTGCGGCACTCACCATTTTCAGGTTGTGGACCTGCTCTTGCATCGCCGCCGTATCCGGATCTGCGGCCGCCATCTTGATCTGGAAGTAGGTCACGGTTAATTAACCAAACATGTTCCACGTAATTATCTACAATTACTGATTAATCGAAGGCTTGAATGAAGTTAGAACGGTGATGATCCACGTCGAGTCTTCCCTGTCTTTAACTGATCTACAAAAAAGTGTAACAGCAGGAAAGTGCAACAACACATAAGTGCAACAACGCCAAAGTAGGCCTATGACAACGAAAGGTGTAACACACAATACCAACACGGAAATATATCATTAAATCCAGCATGAATTTGATAATAAATTAATATTTTAACAGTTCGTCATTTTGGAATTGTACACATAAGATCGAGAATTTAAAAAATACCTGAGTACAAGAGCTGTTTGTGTTCGACTAAAGATTTTTTTAATAGAGGAAACTATAAGTTGAACATTTATCACCCACATAACATAGTATATAGAGATTACAGTTAATTTCATGCTCCTTCACGTAGTAATTGTGCTTTACACAAACAAATATTTGGTTTTAGCCGGACCGTCCTTGATTGCCACAACCTAGATCCTATCCATATGACATTAACCAAAGTGACTGCACTGCGTATGCAGTTAGTACACACCACGGGAATATGCTCCGCCCAAGATCGAGTAATTGCTATTTTCATCCCTTGCGAGGCGACCCAGGAGCTACGTCCTAATACAGCAGTTCTGAGTTCCACCGGTCTCTCGGACCCAACACGCCCAGTCTCAGCTACAACTAATGCCTTATAGGGCTGTCACACTACAACGTATGGCCTTAGCGTATGCCGACGTATGCGATTTTCGACCAACACGCCGGCATACGGCGTCATACGTTACGTATAAGTTGGGCATACGTCGAGTACGCTCGGGATACGGCATCATAGGTCGGCATAGGTCGAGCCGCTAAAACATTTTTGTGCATGTTCAAAATTGTCAACGTATGTCGTCGTATGGCTCATACGTTTCTCATACGCTCGGCGTACGTTATGCACACGTTAGGGGTAGGTCGGGATCGGTTGGAACACGTTAGCGTGTTGGGAACGTGCAGTCCGCGTACAGCCTTCAATTAATCAGTTGTGCACCACTGGTTTGAATAGAAAATAACCCAAGCTGCAAATGGGTCCATTGAGAAGGTTCACTCGGATGACCGACAACTTCACAGGTGGACACTCTACCGCCTGAGCTATGTCCTGTTCCGTCGTGACGGCCTCAAGAAACCTTACGATTTGTGAACATTTCTAGTGCAGACGACAACACTGTACGATTTGTAAAAATCCCATCCGTAGACCACAGACCGCAAAACTGTACGGTGGCAGCATGATATGTGACCTTAGCATTACGTGGAGGAAGATTGGGGAGATAAGTGGTGAATGCACACAGGCTAGTACAGGAGTGTTATTTTATCTGATGTAAAATATTGGCTATCATATGTTATTTTATCTGATGTAAAATATTGGCTATCACAATTTCACTGCAATGGGGTTAGACAAATCCACGGGAATCGATAGGTGGAGCTGCGACGCAACTCGGGCCAAGGACTGACATGGTATGCACTGGAGCCAATGGGTGGTGAGGGTTTAGGTGTGTGTGTGGTGGGGGTGTAGGTGTGTGGTGAGGTTTTAGGGCTGTGGTGAGGGTGCAGATGTGTATGTTGGTGGTGTAGTTGTGTGGAGGGGGTGTAGGTGTGTGTGGTGGGAGTGTGTGGTTGGGGTTTAGGGCTGTGGTGGGGGTGTAGTGGGGATTAGGGAAGCTAAAGATTGTGAGGTGCTGCTCTGCAAGACACCCCTACACCTCGACCACAAACCACCTACACCTCTACCACACACACCCCTACACTCCCACCATACCCACCTACACCCCAACCACACACACCATCAACCCGCACCCCTACACCCCCACCACACCCCTCAACCCCACTACACCCCCTCAACCGTAACCACACACACCTACACCACAACATTGCACACCTTCAACCCCTCCCCCAACACCACCAAACAAATACCAATGTACTGCTTTTCACTCTATTATCGCCCACTATGGCCCGACTAGCGTCGCAGCGCCACCTGGCATTTTCGTACCGATAGTACCCCATTTACATGAGAAACACATGTATGGCAAGAACCCTACTATAGCCGTGTTCACACGGGGCAGTTAATTCGAATCATAAAAATCGACTTGTATAGTTCGGGTTACATTTTGCGTGTGAACGCGCGGCTGAGGCGGTTTAAGTCTGAATCGAATCATATAATTCGGATTTTATAAACTACCTAAATAGGTGGTTTATATGAACCAAATTTTATGATTCGACTTATATCGCCCGTGTGAACGCAACCGACTTACTTGAGGCGGATTAAGCACATCACACTATATAATATAATTTGGTCTATGAACCTGCTAGAGGTGCACATATATTTTTTTCATAATTTATTTTATGGTGTTCACTGCCCAGCAGAAGTTTTTACGGTTCCAAAACAATATGATTCAGTCTATACATATCTAGGTCGAACCCACACTCTCTCGTGCCGATGTCGACTGACCGAAACTGGCACTGGTTAGTATGGACTTGCTCATGCGCAGATATCCACTTCCGCCTTAAACCGACTCAAGCACTGCCAGTGTGAACGCGAAACACTTTCAAACTCGGTCCGTGTGAACGCGCATCTAAATCGATTCATATGATTCGCCTTGTCTAAATCGCTTTAAACTTTTCCCATGTGAACACGGCTTATGTTTGTTCTTCAGGAGACGTGTCTATCGGGGTGACACTGACACGGGTGTGTGTATATGTGTGTATATATATGTATATGTATACATGTGTCGCATGTACGTACGTATGTATGTATACATATACAATATATACATATGTGTATATAACATATATAGCATACACCGTGCACATATCATTGGAACAATATCATTCAGCAGGGCACATACTGGTATGTGTTTGAGAAAGAAAAGCTGGTCATGTGCCAAAGTCATGACATGTCCATATACACTGCCTGTTAGACCGTACTTTCATATATGATGTGGTTTTTTTTCTCCTCGCAGAGCAGGACGGGGCTGGGGGTCACTCACCGCATGGGCCCTGTGCGCGGGGTCACACAGTGTCAGTCTACTCAACTACAGACCAGCAATGGGTCGGTGAGTCACACGACCGAGTCCTGACTGAACGGTCGCTCCTAAATGGTACGATAAACCATAGTACCTATGTGTGGCTGGCTATTTAGGAAGGGGGGCTGGTGGAGGTGCAGTCGTCATACACGGTACGTGTTTCGCAGTGATGGCGAGACCTGCATTGAGTTTAGCCTCAGCCTAAGAAAGTGTCACCCCCCCCCCCCCCAAAAAAAACACTCACTCACAAGATGACTACATCCAGTGGGCACATATACTAACCTCTCAGTCACAACAACAACTTCACTCACACATCTGGGCCGTAATCGATTAACACCACCCGGGTGACTCAGGTCACCAGAGTTGCTAGAATTTCAAATCGAACACCGCGAGTGGAGTTGACAAAAACACGTGCCATGTGCAAAACAACCCGACCCCAGTAATCCACCTCTTGGCTGGGGTTGGCTAGGAACGATGACGTCACATTTGTGCTGGTACCATCCTGTAGGATAACAGCTACCAGTACCAGTCATACATGATTAATGAAATGGAAATATAATTAAACTATCCAATCAAAAAATACTTTAAATCCTATTTTGCTGTAGTTCTAGCGGTTATTAAACAAACAAAAAAAGTTTTGGATTGAGCCACCATTGTTTCCACCCCGAGCGTGGAGAAGCACATTCGATTATTCGACCCGAGTCTGTAGGATGTGCGCATGCGCCAAAATGTGGCTCGGGTGACCCGAGTTGATTAATCGATTACGCCCCTGTTGAGAGCAGACCCCACTATTCATTGCACATGCGATGTGAAGGCTGCGCTTGTTGAATTCGGATTAACACCGTATTCGATTAACCAACTCGGGTCACCCGAGTCACTTTTTGGTGCATGCGCACATCCTGCAGACTCGGGTTGAATAAACTAACACACATCTCCATGCTAGGGGTGGAAAAAATGGTGGCTTAATCCGAAACTTAATATATTTTTCTAATAACCAATATAACTACAGCAAAATAGGATTTAAAGTATTTTATGATTGCATAGTTTAGTTATATTTCAATTTCATTAATCTGGGTTATTAAAAAAAAGAAAAGCATTAAAACAACACATAGGACTTGTACTGGTGGGTGTTATCCTAGGTACCTGCACAAATGTGATGTCATTGCTCCTAGCCACCCCCAGCCAAAAGGTGGGTTACTGGGGTCTGGTCTTTTTGCACACGGCACTTGTATTTGTCGACTCCACTCACAGCGTTCGATTTGAAATTCTAGCAAGTCGGGTGACCCGAGTCGCCTGAGTCATGTTAATCGAATATGGCCCAGATGTATGATACAATGTGAGGTGGTGTGCCAAATGTTATTATGATGATGACGGACATGGTTATAAATCTAGCTCAATCATGCCTGACGACCGAACTAGTACAGAATATCAAAGATCTATGCCACAGACAGATTCTTTGCGAGTTATTAGAGGTGCCCGTTATAGTTCGCAGAGACCAAAATCCTACTTCAACAAATGCTCTCAACGGGCGCGGAGGCCTAATCAGGAGAGTGCGGGCCTCGCGGGTGGAAGGTAGGGAGTTTGGTTCCCGGTCGAGTCAAACCAATGACTTTAAAATTTATACTTATCCTAGCCTGGCACTGGGCATTAATAGGATAGGACAAAGACTGGTTAGCTCAGTGCCAGGATAATGTGACTGAGTGGGATATCGCAGGAAGCCTGATTTCCCAGCGGGCTGCACTATAAAGTCGCCATGAGTGTACACTGTCACAAGTCGACACCCGTCCTGATATGACATTAGATGTTGCCAGGATGTAAAACTCCAACAAGCAACAAATGCTCTCCAAGCACAACATTGCTTAGTTGTTCTGTTTCTATAACCAAATATGTGGGGGGAGAGTGGTAGAGTCACTGCACCTGAAATGGGTCAGGAAGAGTGTTGGTACTCTAGTTGCTGTTTTGAAAATGGATGGGTGAGTGGAGAGAAGGAAAGTAAAACTATAGTATTTCAATTTTTTGGAATAGTACACACAGGAAATATATTTGCTGTAATATAAAATATTTGTTAGCACAACTTCATTGCATAATTTACTCACAGTAAATATTGAGAAACACATAGGTAGGGAAATGTTTTTTTGTTGAACGTAAAAAGGTAAAGCACAAAGTGAATTGAACCCCCTATAACGGTTAAGTCTATCAAGTTGTTTTCGCCGCTAGACAGTAATAGTCTCATGGTTCCCCGTGTTTTAATACTTTCAGTTCTTGTGTAGCTATCTACTTCACGCATTCTTTCTCGGTTTGTAAGCATTCTTTCACATCTCCAGACCCTCTGTGATTCTGTTAATTCTACAATTGGTTAGTTGTTTGGTTACCTATAGTTATTTTCCCTGACTGCCTTCACCAGCTTGCATTAGTGGTCATTAGTTTTGGTTTAAAGTTTACCTCCTGGGTATATCATGCTTAGCATGTTTACCTTCTAAGAGTTTCTTTGATATTCAGTGTATTTTTATTATTTCATTTTTATATATATATTATATATATATATATATATATATATATATAGTATAGTTATACGAGTCTTACCTTGGTACAGATGATGGATAACTGTTGTTTTACCGAGGTATAAGCCTCGGATAGATGTGGGCTAGGGAGAGAGGTAAGCACGTCCGGTACCAGCAATCTTAACCTACTTATTGAGGATAAAAATGACTTTCAAACAATGGATACTATTACTTTACCGAAAAGGTACACCAACGGAATAGATGTGGCAGGGTGTGGCAGGAGGGCCCTAGCCCACATCTATCCGAGGCTTATACCTCGGTAAAACAACAGTTATCCATCATCTGTACCAAGGTAAGACTCGTATAACTATACTATTTTACCTCGGTAAACAGCCTCAGGCTAGCCTCAGGCTAGGGAGACCTTTACATAATTCATTTTTATCCTTAATATCATTCTTTCTTATTATTATAACATTCTAAATTTTTGTTCTCACCTATTCTTGTTAGTTGGCGAGAAGACGCTTTGCAACGCCGGTAGGCTTTTCTAGTCGTTTATTATAATGTTTTGCAAACGACTTAGCCGTCTTCCAGCCTGCATGCGCTAGTATTCTTTTCACAGAAATACCAAGCACCCGTGCCTTGGAGACCATGGCTCCTCTAGTTGAGTGGGAAGAGTATTTACTCGTATCCACTCCAGCCAATTTCAACACCGTAATTGTCCATCTGGCAAGTGTGTCTCGTGAAATCGCCTTATGTGGCTTTATAAAGCTCACTAATAGTTGTTGTGATGCACGTAAATCCTTTGTCTTGTATATATAAGCCCGTATGGCCGACACAACACATAATTTCCGATCATTCGGAAAACAGTCTAAGTGAACCGTTGATAAAGGGTCACCTAACGTGTTCGATTTAAGCAATTTTTCTAAATCAAACGTAGCTTGTTGCTTGTCTATTTCTAATCCAGTTAAGGATAAAGCAACAATCGTCTGTCCTCTGTGTCCGGTTACTAACAATAACAGGACCGCGACCTTAAAACCTAACTGTTTTATATCTAACCACGAGTTGTGAGGCCAAGCCTGAAACAACTTAAATACTATAGAAACATCCCAAAACCGACTATACTTTGGTTTTGGAGGATTCCTTTGATAAATTGAACGAAGTAAATAACAAATAACATAATGTTTTCCAACTGTTTCGCCATCAATTCTAGGTAATATAATTGATAACGCACACCTCGCCGCATTAATCGATCCAAAGGAAAGTCCTTCATCCTCTAGAGAACGAAGAAACCGAGCTACTTGTGAAATCTTTGGATTTGTTGGCTTAACTTTCATTAACAAACAATGTACACCCCATTTCTTTAAATAGGTTGTATACATTTTGACAGTTCCTGGCCTCCAGGCATCCGATACTATCCTATCCTCAGTAATTCTGTCCAATCCAAATTGCTGTAGCTGCTTCCTTAGAAAAGGAATGCCAATAGGGGCGTCGTTGACACGTCGCCGTGAACCACTAGCGGTCCGTGGTGCGTCAGATTCCCGAGTTTTCTTGGGAATCGTATACGATCTTTTGCCAGTTGTGAAACTGCTGGCAGCCAAGGTTGCGTGTCCCAATCGGGCACCACCAGTATCGCATGTGTCCCTTCCAAGCCGATTTTTCTCACTACTCGGCTGATAATGCTAAATGGTGGGAAAATATAAAAATAATTATTTTCCCAGGTAATAGCAAACTCATCTACTTTCCAAGCATCCAGTTCAGGATGCCAAGAAACATAACAGGGTAACTTGTTATTATTTTGTGATGCAAATAAGTCAACTTCAGGTGTACCCCATTTTTCACAAACGAAGTTAAACAAATGTGTAGAGAGAGACCACTCTAAATGGTCATGGAAATTTCTACTTTTATAATCTGCAAGTGTATTTTGTGACCCTGGAATATGCGCTACAGTCAGCCAGACTTGTTGAGCCTGTGCCCAGTTCCAAATCAGTTTAGATAACTGATTGCAAGACTTTGATTTGGTTCCACCCATGTTACGAATATATGCCATGGCAGTAGTATTATCAGTTAGTATTCTAACCTGTGATTTATTTATCTTTACTAAACTACGTAAGCCCAGATAAATAGCACGCAATTCTAGTGCATTAATATAGTCTGATTTTTCATCATCAAGCCATCTACCTCCTGTTGTGACCCCATCTCGATGAGCTCCCCAACCTTCTAACGAAGCATCAGTAGTAATTACTGTATTAGGTTCCGCCATGCGGATTGGATTTGGTGAACTTGCTATATGTTGCATCCACCATCCAATATCCTGTAACCCTTCTTGCGAAATAAACATCTTTCGCTCAAAATTGCCTTTAGTTCGTGTTAACGCTAAATTTTTATCTATTTCTAGCGACTTAATATGGGCCTTCCCATATAACACAGCAGGTGCATATGAGGTCATTATGCCAATAAGAACAGCAACCTGTCTAATTTTTGGCTTTGATAACTTAATAAGCTGAGTCGCTGTAGTCATAAACTTAATTAGTTTTTGTTCTGTTATCGACACTGTAAGGGACTGTGTATCCAGAATAAACCCTAAACATTTGAGTTGTTTTGTTGGTTTAAACACTGACTTTTGTTGATGTACATAAAACCCCAATTTAGTGAGTAATGCACATAAATCCAAAACTGCATTCACACAACCAATTTGTGTTGATGCTATAATAAAAGAATCATCTATGTATGGAAACATTATATGACCCTTCCTCGCCATTACCGAGAAAACAGGTTTAAGCAATTTAGTAAATAAACGTGGCGCACAAGCTAAGCCATTCGGCATACAGGTAAACTCATAGAGTTGGTTATCCCAAATAAATCGAAGAAATTTTCGGTATTGTTCCATTATGGGAAGCGTATAATATGCATCCTGTAAATCAACACTAGCCATCCACGCATCTGGTGTAATCAGATCTCGTGCCGTATCTAGAGAGAACATTTTAAAATGTCGATATTCCACCCTTTTATTAAGGATTGTTAAATCCAGGATCATTCGAACATCACCATTAGGCTTCGGTCTCGAGAAAATGTTTGAAATAAACTGTCCTGAACAGTGTGTCACTTTTTGTATAATTCCTTTCTCAAAGAATTTATGTACCTGTTTAGTTAATGCGTCTCGTTCAACTGGTTGAATGTTATATGGAAAAGGTATTATACTTTGTACAGGAATTTGTGTAAAGGGAATTTGAACACCCCTAACTATTTCTATAATTTCTTGGTCACTAGTAATTTTGTGCCACTCAGAAATATGATTACTAATATTACCAGCCACAAAGTTGCTTACAGTTTGTGTGTTTTTAGAGGCTGCAGGGACTTGTAAAGTTTGTGTTTGGACCTCTACTTGGACCCGCCCCTGGGGAAAGGTCTCGACGAGTTGAACCCTCGACCTATTGGCCGTGCGGTGTTGTCGGTCCAGCCTGGACGAGCGCCCCGGCCCCGAAACCCTTGACCGAAGTTTGAACTCGGTCTGGTTCCTCTGGTGAACCGTCGTGGACGAAAATCCCCTCGTGACTTTTTGAAACGAGGAACTTCCTGTTTCTTCTTGCCATCCATGTTTTTGCCACTCTTGGCTGCAGTCTCTACCTCTTTATAGAGGTATTGTAGTTGACCGCCAAACATCTTGGTATTATCTAAAGGTTTCCCTTTAATCGGCTCTGGAGCAAGATAGAGCGTAAACTCCTTCCCCTCATTATCGGTAACCTTCTTAGAGCGAGCCACTTCTTTGCCAGCATCTGTGCAAACTGACTTGAAGACATTTTCATATCTTCGAAACGACAGGTAATTACCTGCCGCCGCTAGTACTGCAATGCCTTTGTCCATTGTCTTAGCCAAAGACGAGAACTTATTTTCACTCTGCATCCTATTAGCCACAGGAACAATAGCTGTTAGGGTAGCCAACACTGCCTTATGCACTGTGTGCAACACATCCTCAAACTTCTTACGGTCATCCGTCATATTGACATCCCGATCCATTTCTTTAATGATGGAGTTGGGAACACCCTTTATGCCTGTTAACTCATCTCCTAACTTGGAGATAACCTCCGCCGGTTTGAACGTGCGAAAATGACCATTCACGGTCTCGCGCATAAGCGTAGTGGTTTTAACCCGCTTAGCCTTTGGCTTCTCCACCTTCTTAGCCACTTTAGTGCCAATGTCCGCATAGACCCCTTCATATATGGTGTCTGAGTCTGATTCCGTAGAAGTAGACTCAGTGGACGACTCAGAAGAAGAATATTTCCTCTTCCTCTTCTTCTTTTTGGACTTAGTCTTCCGCTTTTTGCGCAAACCAGACTCTGCCCGCTCCTTGGTGAATTCATCACCCGAAGAAATCACCTGTTTCTTCTTCTTCCTCCGTTTAGGAGAAGGAGGAGGAGGAGCCTTAAGCTCCACCGCCGAGTCTGTGTCCAAGAAATCCTCAAATGAATCCTCTTGGACACTCGGCCTACGCCGCTTCCGAGACACAGGCGATTTGGCAGTCAAGATGTGGCTTTCCAATCTTGCAAAGCGAGCCTCCCAATCTGGAGGCGCAGGCACATCAGGCACTGCGTCCTCGTCCGGGTCGGAGAGGATATGCGCCCGGGGCTGTGTCGACGGCCCTGCCGACAACACAGGTGAGGAGTCGTACTCCTCGTCCACTCCACTCGGAACACGCCCCTCGGCTGCTGCTGCACGGCGCTTACTCCGCTTCGTGGCCATCGGGAACTGAAACAAACATTTTTGGTCAGTCCCGGTATATATATATGTCACAATATGGTTGTTTCAAACTCATTTGGACATCTATTGGTGTTAAAGAACGTGTTTATACCGTTATAACACAGGCGTAATAAGCTAAATTTGTGCGTGGGTTGTGGGTCAAGCCCAAACCTTACGCGGGGTCGGGACCAGTGTATCAGCCCGCCCATCCCTCTGTTCCGCACACTTCTCCCACCTGTGACTACTACGTCAACAAGTTGGAGAAAATGCTACGAAACTCGGAGAAACGCCTGAAAAAGTTTTGTCTAGGGGAGTCTATAAAAGAAACCCAGGAGCATCTCCAACATTACTCTCTATTAGAGTACGAGAGAATTTCCACATGAGATAGGGCGAAACCCACATCTCTACCCATAGTCACACGGTGACCCGGGTGTTGACATAACCGCTAATGACCGGTTTGGTTCCTTCGAGAAACCCACTCGAGTGTTCTATCCTTGGTTGTTTATAACCAAATAACTCGTCCAAAATGGACCAACGAAAGTCTAAACTTTCCATAATGATGCTCTAATGCATCATAATTAAGCTAACCACAGTTTTTATTATACTTACTGCGTATTTGCTTGTATGTAGACTAATTTTGCCGGAGCAACCCAACGACACGTTATCCAGTCGTGAGTTGTATATGCTAATTGCTGGTACCGGACGTGCTTACCTCTCTCCCTAGCCTGAGGCTAGCCTGAGGCTAGCCTGAGGCTGTTTACCGAGGTAAAATAATGGGTATATATATACATGTATATATATATTATGAATATAAAAAAAAGAAATATATATACATACATCCCTACAAATAGTCTGAACTGAGAATAGAAATTACATGTGGGTTCTGTCGTCTAGTAGTTGGGGTGTGGAACTTGTAATCTGGAGTTGGGGGTTCAATTCCCCTTTGGTTGGCTACCTTTTACATTCAACACAAACGCATGTTCCCCCTATATGTTTCTGAATAATCACTGTAAGTAAATTATGCAATGAAAATGTACTAACAAATATTTTACACTACAACAAATATATTTCCTGTATGTAGGCTACTACTCTAACAAGTTGTCTTTTTTTTTTTTTTTTGGTCCATTAGTTGTTTAAGCAGGGGAAATTTCAGTCATAGACGACTGGTCTTCCTCATTCCACTGCTGGTCGATAGAAAGCCCGAGCCTACACTTTTACCGACCCAAGGGATTTTTAACCTCCCACACCACATAGACATGGTATGAGAGCAACCAGCCTTTGATGACGCTGTAAGTTATACACAGAGGTGGAAATCCAAATTGGCAGAGCTAGGGGCACGGGGAATCGAACCGCCGACCCTCAGATTAGGAGTCTGACCTAGAAAAAAGTCAGACACTCTAAATCTAATCACTCCGCCACAGAGAACACCACTTCTTACTCTCCCTTGTCTCTACTCTCACCCAGCTATTTTCAAAATAGCAGCTGGAGTACCTATATGTTTACTGCAAATAACGTATGCAATGAAAGTAATAGAACTAGGCCCTGGGCTGTGAGAATTATTTCACAGTACAACTACAAGTCTAAACAGGGTCATTTGGCTAGTTACCGTTATAAACCCTAAACTGGGTCAGAATGGAGTTTGGATGTCACATGACCGTTCGGTGCAAACATACCAAAAGTCTAGATTTGTCTTGCTAAAGGGCCGGGGTGGGGATTCTACAGTAAGGCAGGTTACAAGGACAGAAGTCTCAGTAACACGAGGGAGCGGCCACGATTATAGAGAACCACATTCGGACGCTAGTCATCGCATCAGGGCTGACCGTTTATTTTACCTACCATCTGTACCTGGCCTCGCCCTTGACCCTGTAAATAACTAGGTCAGATTACTTGGTTACTGAGGCCCTAGTTGCACTAGGATTGTGACTTTTTTGCAATTTTGCATGGTCCGATGGCTTTTGAATTTGTTAGTTATATTTTAGATAAATAGCTCAGGTTGACCATTATATCCTAATATTCATTAGTCCTGAGTAACTTTGATGAAAAATGGCTAGTTTTGGAGCAATTTGAGCTGAAAGAACCCAAAATAATTTCGACAAGCTTGCCAAAAGTCCTGTGGCTATGACCCAGATGGTCATCCCGTGATGACCACGTGATGTGAGATGACCTACTAATCCTGAAACCTGAGAGGGCTGCAGGTAGGTACTTCTGTTTGGAGTGAGAATATTCTGGGAATGCAGTAAATACATTTTATATAAACACTAGTATATATGCCATATATATACAAGGTATGTTTTGGTGGACCAAAAAAAAAGAAGAAGAAATTGATCGGCCAATACTAATATATAAATATATATATACACATACACATATACATATATGTATATGTATATGTATATATATATATATATATGAGCCTCTCTCAAAAGGTGCTAGCTCTTCGTTTTTTTTGTCCATAGTAACAATTGAGACAAAACAGCACAGAAACGATTACACTGAAAACACAAGGACATTTGCTTCAAATCAATATGTATTCTATTGGGATTCTGAAACACCATGTAAAAAGCAAATCAGTTTATCCTGAGCAAATGCATAAGTAGATAGTGTGTTGATCATTACTATGGACAAAGTTTTGTCCCATATTGCTTAGCACCTTTTGAGACAGTCTCATATATATATATATATATATATATATATATATATATATATATATATATATATATATATATATATATATATATATATATATAGAGAGAGAGAGAGAGAGTATAATGTATTATACGTATATAAAAGGGGCGGAGCTCTCTCATAATATTATCACGATTATTCCTCTGTTATTCGACTAATATTATTCTCCAATCGCTGACTTGCCCGCGTTTGCCCCGGTCCTGGCCTACCCCAGCGCCACCACCTGTGGGTTCCTGGCACTACTTGCCCGGGCAGTCAGTCTCTTCTCCTGTATCTGTCATCAACTACCTTAGTGGCCTAAATTTTTTCCTCAAGCAAAACGGCGGAAGGCCGATAGACTATACAAACTTTGTTCTTTCTTCTACACTCAAGGGTATTCGTAGAGCTAAGTCTGATATACCTAGGCGTGCTATGCCTCTCCTTCCCCATATGCTTCGCAAAATCTTCGCCTTGTTAACCAATAACCCCGGCCACGTCGCCTGGCGCGCAGCAGTCCTCTGTTCATTCCGAGGGCTGTTGTGTAAGTCCCAGGTCACCTTGTCCGATGCCTCCTTATTGAGATCGGACTTCCAGTTTTATGACTGGGGTCTGATTTTGACTGTTCGTCGCT
Organism: Branchipolynoe longqiensis; assembly: GCA_030323885.1. Taxonomy (NCBI): domain Eukaryota; kingdom Metazoa; phylum Annelida; class Polychaeta; order Phyllodocida; family Polynoidae; genus Branchipolynoe; species Branchipolynoe longqiensis. Next base: position 103,507 of record JASIRB010004104.1, read on the forward strand.
CCAAGACCATTCAGTTTAACGAGAGGGTCCTCGAGATCCCGATAGCTAGGTGTCTTGATACTGACATGTGTGCTGTTTATTGGACTGAGCGGCATTTCAGCCAGATTGCCGCTAAACCATCTCAGGTAGCCTTCCGCATTCCATGCGGCGGCGGGAGTTCCGCCCCTTTCCCTTACTCGGTCTATCAGGAGACTCTAAAGATATTTTCGGCCAGGGCGGGGCTCGATGCCGCCACCCTCTCTTCCCACTCACTCAGGAGGGGGGTTGCACCTTCCTGTCCATGTGTGGAGCCACCATAGAGGAGCTTAAGGTCCGGGGCGACTGGGCGTCCGAAACTGTCTACTCATATCTCAAGACACCGCTCGGCACAAGGATTGTGAACGACATGAGGGTGGGGGTGGCGCTATGCTCGAATCAGGCTGGCGTTGGGTTGGGGGGAGACGCTTAGGCGTCTCCTTGGCCTATATTTTGCTGCCCTGACGCAAATAAAGTCGCCTACCCATCACCGCCTCTTGTCTCTCTCTTGCCGTAGCCCAACTTTATAGAGAGTATAATGTATTATACGTATATAAAAGGGGCGGAGCTCTCTCATAATATTATCACGATTATTCCTCTGTTATTCGACTAATATTATTCTCCAATCGCTGACTTGCCCGCATTTGCCCCGGTCCTGGCCTACCCCAGCGCCACCACCTGTGGGTTCCTGGCACTACTTGCCCGGGCAGTCAGTCTCTCTCCTGCTTCTGAAATTTTTTTTTTTTTTACCGGTAGCCTATATTTTGCTGCCCTGACGCAAATAAAGTCGCCTACCCATCACCGCCTCTTGTCTCTCTCTTGCCGTAGCCCAACTTTATATATATATATATTTATATATATATATATATATATACCCGTTCACACATGTGCCTTATTTTCAAAAACGGTCCAAACATTAAAATTGTCCATGTTGCCGGAAACATGCATAATTCACAAACCCTGACTACGGGCTTGATATGAGTAGCACCATAGATACCGTTCGTAGCGCGCGTCGCTATGTACAAAGTTAACTTCCGGTAGTAGATTCAAAGGCTTGTCCAGTCCTTACCTGGCCACCGTCGTCGACGGATCACCTGAGCAAATTGCAAGTTTCATGTAAAGTTGTCGAGAATGCCGAAACACAGCAAGGTGAAAAGTGTCGTGGGCCGATACTCCCAGGCTTTATTAGAGTCGATGGATAGTTCAGGAGCGTCGAGTGACAATGCCATGGATTGTACGATTGTTGGACGTAAAGGGTCATCTTCCCGTCTCAACCTAGCGGACCTGGATACCCGTGTGTCTGGTTCTCCAATACCTTCTACGTCTCATCACAAAAGTCTCACGCTGGAGGATATAGCGAAATTACTAGATAACAAGCTGGCCGAATCGCAGGCTCCACTGCTGGCACGACTGCAAGATCTGGAATGCAACCAAGATGGCGGCCCTGGGTCTTTTGCCGGAAGTTTACAATGATGACGTCAGAGCAGCGTATTCGGTAACCGTCGTTAACACGACGAATGCTTCGCTGGTTCGTACGAGCGCCTCGTGTAGGTCAAAACCCACACCTCACACGTCGAAAGGTAATGTGCATATCAATTCTAATATAATCGCTGTTAAACGGCATGCAGAAGATGAACAATTTAATGATAGTGATGAGGGAAGTGATGACTCAATGATGCATGAATTAATCAGACTAACAAGGAAACGTGCCAGACATTCTAAAAAACTCAGGTTACTGTCCCATAAATAAATATGTAATCAGGAACGAAAAAAAAGGGAAGGTCGGTCAGGGGGAATCTACGTGGTTCGAATACCTTGCTGCAATGCGCCGCATGGTAAGACGTGGGGATGTGCCCCCTGGCTGGGATGTACATATCGACAATCACATCGAGTCGATTCTGGATATGGCCCAAAATTACTCCTGGCACACCTGCCTCACATAGAGCGAGAAGGTGTTCAACATGATCGCAGACAAACGGCTACCTGCCGGATGGGAAGATGAGGGGAAGATTGTTGAGATACGAAGGGATGTGTGTGGGCTGGGCAAGCGACTTGAGTCTCAGGCAACCAAGCAGATGACGGGAAATACGTTCTCAGACTTTAGGAAGGGGGTGGATGCACGCCCCTGCGTGATTTGGAATAAAGGTGGTACACGTGGCTTTGATGGGGATCACGGGGAAGGCTCAGGTCGCTTTGTTCATATTTGTGCATATTGTGCATATAAGCTGAGGCGTAAGCACGCCCACAAGGAGACTGAGTGTCGTTCCAAAAGTCGTGCATCTGAGTTGCCAAGTGATACCGCCGGTAACCGTGTGTCGAGTTTTTAAATTGCAGTGGGCTGGGCGCTGCAAGTACCTACGAGAAAGTGCGCATACCATCAGTCAAGCTGGACGGGTTCCGCCACAAGTCTACAGATGGCGCCACCGTACTGCATTCATCGACTCGCCCGGTCGGCCAGTGCTTTAACCAGGTCGGTGCGGTTGTTTCGTCGGTGTCATGTCGGCCTTCTGTGTTACTGTTGTTGCCTCCCTTACCTCTTTCCACGCTTAGCTCTGAGGTGCATTGTGATATTAGACCTGACCCCCTCCCTGTTCTCAAAAATAACCGTGGTCTGGGGCCCCTTCCACCCCCCTTTTCCAAAAATGTTAGTGACTTTTCCGTAAAAATGGTTGGGAGACGGCATACGCTGTCTGTCGGTTCCAGGAAGTACTGTAAGTTCAATAATATTCCGGGGCGCGGCGCTACATGCAAATTTAGTAATGTTTATAATAGTCTCTATAGTACATATCGTTTTAATACAGTTTCTAGAGACAGTGCCTCAGTTAAATGGTTTAGTGGGAAGAGTATGTCCCTGCCCTTTAACCCTCAGACAGGTAGAAAGACAAGGGGCACCGTTCAGTAGCAGTTGGTACGGTGACACAGCGAACACCACCGGCGTTGGGTTTGCCTCCGTCCGGACTCGAACCACGCCGTTGCCATGGCGACACAGATGCATATCACTGGGCTTCCCGCCTCTCCAATAAACCGACTACAGTGTCTGATACACTGGCTCCTGGGCTGTTGCCTGCCTCTAACTTGCATATAGCCCACTTGGACGATCATGCTGCCTCTTGTGGAGCTTATCTGTCCAGTATAAGTGCTAACGCTGGCACTGCTGTGTCCTCTAATATCTGCCCAGCCACTGATATAATTAATATTTCTTCTGCCAAACCTTGTCAGCTGTCTAGTGGTGCCCACCTTGGTTCTAGTGTTAATGTTAAAGCTGGGGATCCCGGTTCATGTGTTGTAGACCCTGATGGGGATTGGCTTGCTATTAACTCTTCAGATGACACCAATCCACCCTGTAATGGACTGAACAATGACACTGGCAATTTTGAGATTGCTCGGGAGTCCATGATGGATCCCACACCCTTTTTAGTTACTAATATGGAAAAAGACGCTGGTATGGTCTGCCCTGTTAAGTTGTTATTGCCACCGGTTGATTTAGTTACTCCAGTTTATGTTGAAATTGATGTTAAAGGTCCGTTGAAGTTGGGATGCATAGGCAGTTCAGTTGACTCTTATGATCCGGATATGATAGATAATTTTAATATAACAGATTCTACCGATACTGGTCGAAGGGCCTTCTGTGATACTTCGCCTCTCCAGTATAAAATACATGTATTAGAAAATTGGCCAACTTTATCTAGTGCAGTAACTATTTCTGATGTTGTTGGTAACACTCTTTTCAAAAAGTATGCGTATATTTATGATAAAGTGAGGGCTACTGGTCTTCCAAATTATCTATCGGCTGAGCTGCCGGTCCCTTCTGGACTGTTAATTGAAAATTGGAAAAAAACTTCTGGTGGGTTATGCTGATGTAGATCTTGTCCCATTTTTAGAATTTGGTTGGCCTGGACGTTAACCATGCCCGCTCAGAGGGAGACCTTTTTTGGACTGACAATTATGTTAAAACTGAATTGACCCACGATGCATTGCTGGGCCCATTCGATGACCCCCCTTTTTGCCCATGGGCACATGTTAGCCCAATTATGACCCGCCCCCAAAAAGGTACTGATGAACGCAGGATTATAGTTGATCTTAGTTTTCCTAAGGGGTGTAGTGTTAATTCGGGTATCAATAAGGGGTTTTATCAAGGAAAACCGTACAGATATAATCTGCCAACTATTATGTCGCTGGCGAAACAAGTGACCAAGTTGGGGCCTAACTGCTATATGTGGTCTATTGACCTTGCTAGGGCGTACAGGCAATTAAGGACCTGCCCCTTAAGTGTGCCATTATTCGGTATTAAGGTGAATGACAATTTTTATTTTGACATAGCACTGCCCTTTGGCTGCAGAACGTCCAGCATGGCATGTGCCCGGACTACGGCCGCCGTGGTGCATTTAATGACCAAGATGGGTTTCTTTGCGCTATGTTTTTTGAACGATTTCGTGGGGGTGGAGAAATCATTGGAGGAGGCACAACAGGCATATTCTTATGTTTTACGGTTAACTAGAGTTCTTGGTTTGAAGCTGTCCATTAAAAAGTGTGTTCCTCCCACACGTAAATTTATTTGGTTGGGGTATGAGCTAAATTCTCATAATATGGTGATACGTATTCCAGATGAAAAGTTATTAGATATACTACTGGAATGCCAAAAATGGGTTATTGGCCGTCTAGTTACTAGAAAGAACGTTCAACAGTTGGTCGGGCGGTTACAGTTTATATCTAAATGTGTGACTCCAGCCCGGATTTTTATGAATAGAATTTTGGATTTTCTGAGGAGGGCCCCATTTTTGGGTAAGGTTTTGGTCACACAAACCCTGGTTAGAGATATAACTTGGTTCTTGCGGTTCGCAGAAGGTCACAATAGCTTGTTTTACTTCGCCATATCCCTGTAAAAAAGTGGGTAATCGAGTGCGACTCTTCGTTGCATGGCAGGGGTGCATTCAGTTCTACTCATTTTTATTCCAATCAGTACACCCCCCAGTTTCTTAACAACGGTTTTCATATTGCCCAGCTGGGGGCGATAAATTTGGTTGTAGCTCTAAAAAATGTATCCCCTGTTGACCCCCATTTGTATCAGATTATCATTAATACCGATAATGCTGCATCCCAACAGGTGCTGTCCTCTGGCGCCGGGAGAGACCCGGTCTTGTGCGCCTGTGCCCGGGAAATTTGGAGGTTCGCCGCCACATTCACCTGTAGGGTACAGGTGATACACAAGCCGGGTAAGGATCTGGTGTTGGCGGATGCACTCAGTAGGATGTTTTCTGATGATAAATTTTAACGTATCGCCGATGATTTATGCTGACAGAAGTTGTTGACCAAAATCAATGTCTCCCATGATGGACATGTTTTAGATTTAGCTTTGTGATCTCTCTGCCAGTTGATCATTTTGTTTGTTGCCTTTATCAACTTTCAGAAGATAAGCGCGCGCTTGTGGGATGCCTATGTGTCTACTTTTCGGCGGGACTATCAACTGGGACCTGACATAATAAAAGGGTACAGTTCGGGGAGTATCTTGGGTTTTGCAAAAAAGTTGGAGATAACCCCAAACACCCCAAAATGAAGACGGTAATGTTATATACTTTACACTTAAATGATAAATTAAATACTGAAGGTGCTGTAAGGATTTACATGAGTGGGGCAAGGTCATGGGTAAGGCTATTTAAAGGTAACACGGAAGCGTTCGATTGCTATGTACTATCACTAATTAAAGCTGGAATATATAGTTGAAAGACAATACTGTAAAGAGGGCGTTTCCCTTGAAAACTAAACACATTAAAATGATGATTTTAAAATTCTGAAAAATTGGAGATGACGGACTGGTGTTAATTGCTGCCTTGCTAATAGGTTACCTTTGTTTGTTAAGACAGTCTAATTTGTTCTATTCCGAGGTGACGGGAGGTGACGGTCACATGCTGCTCGGCAGGGACATCAGGCACACAACACGCACCTGACGATCACAATCAGGACCACAAAGACCACGCACAAGCCTGAGGATGCCTACAGCATCGACATACCGGCAGAGTCGAACCACGACTTCTGCCCAGTGTACGCATGGTCCAAGTACACCAGCCTGAAGGTGACGCATAAGGGTGCCCCAGCCTTCATGCTTCGCAATGGGCATCCCCTGACGGCGTAAATTTTCAACAAATGCATGCAAGCTGCGTTGAAAGCATGTCGACTCCCTTGGTGGCCGCTAGTGACTTGCCATAGTCTACGGCGCGGGGGAGCTCAGGCATACGCGAGAGTGGGCATGCCTCTTGAGCCCATAAAAACTGTCGGTAGATGGAGATCTAACAGCGTTTTCAACTACGTGAATAAAAATGTTGTATAGGGAGGAACCATTATCTCTTGTGTCCCTATTTGGCTGAGAGATTATGGCTCCTATCCCCCTGTTATGAAAGTGCTGAATGAAATGAGTGGCGAATGTGTGTGTGTGTGTGTGCCAGATGTGAGCTCAACGTGTGACCGTGATCTGCCCGAGCTGCTGCCTCATGTCTTCTGTCAAGTTGCCTCAAGTGAAATTATACAGTATCTTCGGATTTGTAGCATACATCATCATATGTCATATGATAGTACAGTCATAGACGCGACTTGCATACAAGTAATGAAATAATGAATTAGTAAATTGCTATCTAATAGATGACCTGCATATAAGTAATGACCCTTAAAGAAATGATAAAGACACAGGTTGTACTACCTGATGATGATAGAGTAATAATAGCTAATAGTCCAATTATACTATTGGAGGTAGCTAGTATAAACATGTTCCCAAAGGTGTAGACAACAAGGCTGCTGTGAAAATTTATTAAGCCTGATTAATAAATTTATTAGCCCAAAAAGAATTATCTGTGTCTGGTTTTGAATTATAATTTCACTTGAATCTCCAATGAATCAGAAGCAATATTCTTTTTGGATTTTTAAAATATTCCAAAATTTGAGTAAGATATGTGCATTTGAAAGTTCAAATATTTTATATTAGCTAATGCAGCAGCCGTTCCATGCTGGCCACATCAGCCGGGCCTGAGCATTAATGGTTTGACTGGATCCGCCGCAAATACACAAGTTTCCGGGTTTAATGCTATGATGGCAGCAGCTGTTCTGGCCATGCCTATGCGTTATCGTTTGGACGGGATCCGTTGCAAATGCGCCGGATCCTTGGAGTAATGCTATGATGGAAGCAGCTGTTCCACAGTGCATGTGCCAGAGGATGGCCCGGGTTAGTAGAACCATATCAGTTTCTACACTCACCTATGACAAACTGCACATTCTATGATTCAGCCGGGCCTGAGCATTAATGGTTTGACGGGATCTGCCGCAATTGTGCAGGTTTCTGGGTTTAATGCTATGATTGCAGCAGCCATTCTGGTGTTGCCTATGTGTTATCGTTTGGACCGGATCCACCATAAATGCGCCGTTCCACAACGTATGTGTCAGAGGAGAGTCTGGGGTCATAGCACCATATCAGTTTCTACTCAGTCAATCCCGAGCCGTCAGCCGGCGCATACCTGCGGAATTGTTGCTGCCATCATAGCGTTAAGCCCAGAACCCGGCGCATTTGCAATGGATCCTGTCCAAACAATAACGCATGACCAGAACAGTTGCTGCCATCATAGCATTAAACCTGGAAATCTGTGCATTTGCGGTGGATCCCGTCAAGCCATTAATGCTCAGGTCCGGCTGGATTGTAGAACATGGCTGCTCCCATTATAGCATTAAGCGCAGAACCAGACATAGGCACAACCAGAACGGCTGCTGTCATCATAGCATTACAACCGGAAACCTGTAGAAAAGTTCAGTACTAAGCATGCACCACCCTGTGGCACAAATTAGAACTATTCTGAGTTCATTTGTTTTCCCGGACAGGTATGCTGATTCCCTTTAACATTTCGCATTGCTATCTAAAGGCCCTGTCACATTACAATGCATCTCGCAAGTGCGCCGCCAACGCGTAAAATCACTTCTCTTTTTTACGTCGAGATGCGTAGAACTTTTCGGCGCGGGGGGAAAAGTTGGACGTCAGCACAACGTTGTGGATGTAAGTGTAGCGTCGGTCCGACGTAGTGGCAACATATGTCAATGCATGAGAAAAAAAAACTAAAAAAGTTTGGCACAACATGTGGCTAACGTGCCTCTCGCGCATGCGGCGTTTACCTAGCGATGGCATAACGCGCTCCCAACGTTCCGCTAGCGACCGCAAAAAGTGTTGCACAACGCATGAGAGCGTAGTGCCAGCGCTTGAGCGATGCATGTCCAATGACAGTCCAGCGCATTTTGGCATTGCGCCAACATGCACCCAGCACATGCGACGTTGGCGTAATGCATGGCAACGTGCGGGGGGCACCCGACCCACCCGCAAAACACTCATAGCACATTCGCAGAACGCCGGCGAACGTTATATATGTTAAGCGAGCGCCAGACGCGCGCCCTATACATCAAGACCCGGAGAAATGCCAGGGAAGGGAAAGGGGGCGAGGTTTGGCAACTGCAGGGAAGACAGGATGGCCATCAGTCAGGGACTGATTTGTGACTGGTGAGGGTTCAATTGCAGATCAGTACCACTAGTCAGGGGGCCAAAGGCCCAAAACAGCCATAGGTGTGAAAGTGTGTACTAATGCAATTTTATTGCAGATTGTGATAGTCATATACCTATATTTTGGGAATCAGGAGGGTGCCACTCTGGCACCCTTGAGCAATTTTTTTTGTAAGCCGTTTTTGATATGATGTCATATTGGATCAAACCAGCATTTTTGTGCCATTCGACATTAGGGGGTAGTCTTCATATATCAGCTGTAGTATCATTTCTAATTCACTTAGCACTACATATATTATACCAGATGAAAAGATATTGAAGTACCTTTCTCCTGATGTATAAAACTGTTATGTATGATATGAATGTGTAAATACAGAAAGGCTCAAAAGGAATTATTACTGCCAACTCACGGTAATTAAAATGTAAATTTTTTTGTGGAAAAGCTAATCCCGATAATAAAGAAAATAATATGTCACTTTCAGACAATTTATTCGTCTTATTCATGGCTATTTAATTAATGTATAGGTGTGAAGATGCTATTCAGGTAAAATTCCCATCTAAAACAATTTTAACAATGCCTGGTCGTCTGTCAAAGTATTCAGGACATGTCAATCAACAAAACCGAAAATGTTCAAAGTATCGTTAAACTTGGATACCTTCAAAGACTTATGACATTATTGTGTTTGCAGACGTTATTTAAACACAAATATTACTATTCTGTAAAACAAGGTATGGAAGTGGTGTTTTGACCATTATATTCATTTCCAAACTATATATAAAAGACTGTTTAGTTTCCAAACTATATATAAAAGACTGGCTCACAGGTTCAACCTAGGATCCATCATAGATGATACCCGACGTGAATGATGGAATCCGCAGCAAAATGTTTCTTCCCAGGATGCAACAATCCGGAGGGAACCCTCGTTACTGGAAAGGAACAGCGAATATAAAACATTATTTCTGCAAGCATATCACGCGAAGATTTGATCCATATTGGGCTCCAAGAAGACCTCGACAACAATCCAAACCTCACTTTACAGTTTCACAAGTCCTGTGTATCCAGCTATACATCAAAGACACATATTGCTAGGGAACGAAAGCGCATAGGAACCATCGATACACATGATCATCAAGAGAAAAGGAGGCAATCCGAATTCACCTCTTTTGATTTCAGGGTGCATTGCCTCATATGTGGTGAAAAGTGCCTCTCGAAGGACTCAAAGAATCCTTATCGATGGAGGAAAGTCATCCAATGTCGCACGAGAGAGACGAAGAATGAACTTCTAACTGTATATGCTGAACGAAACGATGCCTCAGCTGAGCAAGTTTGTATCCGGTTTAATGGTTCTTTAGCAGATTTGCATGCCGCGGATGCACAGTACCATTTTGACTGTTTCACGCAATTCACTAGCGAGCGCAACGTCAAATCTGCCTCCAACATTGCTACAAAGTCAGAGCCATCCGCATGTGATCTCGCATTCCAACATGTCGTGAACACTCTGAGAGGGAATGCATCTACAGTGTGGAATTCAGTCGAGATATACAGCTTGTATAGAGATCACATGGCAGCTACAGCGAGAAGTAGCAGTTTGGCTGATGACATGTGTGCTGAGAATGTCATTCAGGCAAGAGACCGAAAGGACCGTTCACAACTTGTCACACACGGTTGGAAGAGCAATTTCCTTCAAAAAATATCTGCCAGACACTCTGAAACTTGTGGAAGCAAATGATTCTGATGTTGTGAAGGACATGTGTCACAAGATACAAGCTGAGGTGCAGTCTACGTCTCTCCCAAAAACGACTGCATACAAGTTGGGTGACTTCACCAAGGACAGTGCCGTTTATAATTGCAGTGAAATGCTTCTCACGCTACTGTCAAGCCTAGTGTCAAATGGTAAAGTGTCTAAGAAGTCTCTGGCCTTGGCGCAAGCCATACAAGCTTTAGTGTCGCGGAGATTTAACCAGACAACACTGGGCCTGGCTCTCCAAATACACCATCGCTCTGGATCGAAGGAACTGGATGACATTCTGTACTCCAACGGTTTCTGCTGCAGCTATGACAAGGTGAAAAGATTCAGGAAATCCGCTGCAAAAGTGAAAGCAAACATATCGTACCCATATGGCAAAGGGAAGGCTTCCGTGTGCAGTATGCTACTGAAATCTAAGGTTCCACTTTGGGAATTTGCAGATCCTGATGCGTCAGAAGAGGACTGGACAAGGGAAGGCTTCCAATTCTTGTCCTATTTGTATGGAGGTGTGGTGGCGTCAACACTACATGGGCTGAGATATCTACTCTTCAGCAAAAAGAATGATCCAAAGATCAAGAGCCTTCCTCCAACGAGCGAAGCTGCACTACAGGACATCAAGAGCCTGTATCCAGGTACTAAGATGGCGAGCGGCAGACCAGCTACACCCACCAGATCTTGATGTTAGTCAGTATGGATGGGAGTTGAACAAAACCCTTCTTTGCCCTGTCAATGGCACTTCCACTGCTGCCCCACCAGCCCTCATGCAATTTGTGGCATGTGGTTGCAAATCGAGCATGCCATGTGGGAGCCTCAAGTGCAGCTGTCGGGCAGGCGGGCTTTCCAGCATGACGTACTGTAAATGCGGAGCAGACGAGGGATGCTCGAACGAACACACAAAACATGAATCTGCCCAATTCATGGATGGCGACGAGAACGATGAGGACGATGATGAGGAAAACGCAGAGGACTGATGGATTGGATCCTGAAACCTGAATCATGTGAAATGATGTGTCACAAATGCTTTATGTATGACACATATGGCAACCTAAATGAATAAGACAATACACCATGTCTGTTTGTTATATTGGTTTATGTACTATTTCCCAAAGAAATACCACAATGTAGTTAAAAGCCATTTGACATATTTCAAATTCATCTTATGAAAAGTGTATCTCTGCATATGTCAGATCTTATTCCGGATTTAGTTTGGTTTACTTATGTATCCATCAATTGCTTTGTTTAATATTGTTTTCATTAAAAGTGAAGTGGGCGAGACTATTCGCCTTGTGACATTTGCGAGCGTGCGCCGATTAACCCGCATTTGGAAATGCGGGCTACTTGCCATGGCAGACTCGCGAATGCCAACATTTGCGAGGCACCGGGTTTCCAGCCATAAAGCGTTGCTAGGAGACGCCAATTGTGACTCCTGGCAACGATAGGAGGTCGGGCGTTCGGACCCAGACCGATCAGACGTATTCAATGACGCTCATTTAGCCGAGTTTTAGGCCTTTATTGTCGAAATTCTAAACTTGTTTTAACTTAATAATATGGGAGGGGATTGAAGAATACATCAACGACATGTGCTACGAATGAATGTTAGTTTGGTTAAGAATAAAAAGCCGTGAGCTCTTGGAAAAGTAAATTGGAACGTTCCTTGCATTCTTTACTATTCTCCAGACTTCTATAGATTAACCGCTATGATCAAACCTAATATTGGATTGCTTTATATATAATTAAGGGTCTTATGCAGCTACTTAACCCATCTGCGGGAAGATTATAACGGACATATTAACAGAATTAACGTAGAGATCTTTTGGCTAAAATACAACATTAACTTAGGCTGATTATCAGTGACAGTGGCAGTGACACTAGCACATCTGCTTAGTTCTGGATCAATTCAAACATATTACATACACCATAAGGCGGGTAGACCAGCCAGTTAGTTGAAATAACTAAGTATTTGCTCTAGGCCGATAAATGCGAGAGGGGACAAAATCCGTAATTAGACGATACTCTGGCTGGTCAACTTTAGCCCGGGAATGACACCAACGGACACGGACTACCTGGGGACGGGACGGGAGGCAGCGGCGGCCCGCGGCTGGCCCAGGAAATTCACATGGAAATAATTATATAAATTAACACGAAGGCTCACCTTAAGCGGGGGTGGAATAGCCCGACGGTTAAAAATGTATAAATAGGATTGTGACTTGGTTATTCAAATTTGATACATATTTGAGGTACAACTACACTACATTTATTATTATTTTAATAGCAAAAATATCACATTGAAATTAGTATTTCGCAATATTTTTCAGTTTCAGTTGTCAATGACAATTGCTTGTGAATGTATACTGTGGCATGTATATTTGCTCTACAATGATAATTTTTACACCATGAGAACGGTACTTCAATATCCTTTCTTCTGATATACTATATGTAGTGCTAAGTGCTAAGTTAGGAGTGATACTATAGCTGATATACGAACACTACCCCCTAATGCCGCAAAAAATGCCGGTTTGATCCAATATGACGTCATATCAAAAACGGCCTATACAAAAGATTGCTCAAGGGTGCCAGAGTGGCACCCTCTTGATTCTCACTACCAATAACCATATCTAGCACAATCAGCAATAAAATTGCATTAGTACGCACTTTCACACCTATGTGAGTTGGCCCCCTGACTACACGGTCATCGATCAATCGCTGACTGATCACCAACGTATGAAAATGATCGGTGACCTATGTAAAAGTAAGATGTCTTAATGCTTTGACTTCTGGTTAACGAATGCTTTATTCACCGTCCAGGGGTCGAACCGCTGGCACCCACGCGGCCACTACATCAACTCATTAACATATTCCTTTGTTCTCTCCGCGTGCCTAGATATCTTTTACGCACACATTACATCCCCCCTTCACAAGTATTTTGAATTCACGGAAATTCAACAATTACCTTTCATGCACATTGTCCAACAATAAAATGTCTCAGTCTTTGACTTCCTCAGTTATAGTCTGCATGTACCTTTAAACTCAGGGCCTGTGGGTGTATGTTCAACTTTACAGACTCTATGCTGACACGGTTATAACAAGTGTATAAGTTAAACAGAACAGTCCGGGTTACGAAACTTAATGCTAACATGCAAACCCTTAGTAGGTCATCTCGACTGGCGTCTAATCAGCATTTTAGGTTTAGCCAGTCAGCTGGCCTAATCACCCGACCTGACCTGGTTAGATTGGCTGCGCCCGTATCATTGTTTACACTCCCCTGACTCGCCGGCACGTCCAGCGCCTTCCCGACCAGTTCGGGCTGTGGTGCTTCCAGTGCCCTGATTATTTGAACCCACCCTGTTTCTGTACATGTTGCCTGATTCAATTAATATTTTATACTCTCTACCCGATATACCTGTGAGTCCCAACACTACCCCCTTTTCCATTCCCCCAAATGATTTTTGTATTTCACACTGTTACCAGACCTTATGGGCTTGTCGGTCATGAAAACATTTTTGGCTCTGTTTTCGTTTCGTTGTTTGCGTTCTTTTTGTGTTTTGTGCCTCGGGTTTCAAATTACTTTTCACTGTTGGAATTCTCTACAGTAGTCTTCTGCTCATGAGCAGTTGAGCTGGAGGCGCATCAAGCACAGGAAAGGGTGTGTTTCTATAGTTGAGTAAAGCTAGTTGAAAGTCTGTGTGCGTGTCCACACATTTTTTATTGTCTGTACAAATCGCTCGATTTGTCCTTTACTTTGGGGATATTGGGGATTCGAATATGTCGCTGAAAAGCCATAGTGTTGTGCAAATTTGTTATATTCGTGACTTTTAAATTGTGGGCCGTTGTCCGAGACTACTTGTTTTGGGAACCCATGTCTAGCAAAATTGTCTTTCATTGCCTCAATGACAGTGGCAGACGATGTGTCTCTGAGCAATGTGACCTCAGGATATTTCTTGTAGTCTACTGTTATCAAGTAATTTTTGTAGTTTAGCTCAAATAGATCAGCACCTATTTTCTTGTATGGTTGTCATGATATGGTGTGGTTAATCAGTGGTTCTTTGTGTAACTTTAATCCTGTTGTTTTGACATATATCACAACAACTGACTCTGTCTTCGATTTGTTTGTTTATGTTTGGCAAAAACATGCAGTCTCTCGCCAGTTGCTTGGATTTGGTGATCCCTAGGAGTATCTCGTGCAATGCTTCGATCATGTCATCCCTTAATCTAGGGGGCACGATGAGATGGTTACCCTTCATTACCAGGTTGTTTTCTAATGTCAATTCGTCTTTGTACGGAATGTACTCCCCAAACAAGGCGGTGTTTGTGTAGTGTCCCATCCTTTTTCGATGCATGTGATTAGCGTGGCCATTGACTCGTCAGTTTCATACTATTGTTATTTTATTCAACAGACTTGATGACTGCTTGTCAATTGCAGTGACACTCAGTGTGTCGTCAAATAGGTCAGTGTGACCTACTTCTGTACTGTGCACTCTTGATAACCTGTCTGCAAAGAACATTAAGGACCCCATAACGTGCCACAACATAACGTTGTCATTTTGCAATCGAATTCGCTGCATTCATGCTGACAATTTGTGAATAAGTTTTTGCATGATGGCCATGAGTGGCTTGTGGTCTGTTTGGATTTTAATTCTTTGTCGAAAATATAGTCATGAAACCTTTGGCAACCGAAACATATTGCGAGCATTTCTTTCTCGATTGTGGCATATCCGCAATCTAATGCCCGAGATGTGAGTGTGACTGTCTTATTGTTTTGCATGATAACAGCGCCTAGCCCTGACTGACAAGCATCTACCTGGATGACAATGGGTTTTTTTTACATCGAGGTATGACAGGACAGGAGTGGTTTTTAACTTGTCTTTGAGTTTGTCATACGCAACCTGCTGTTCACTTTGCCAGTGCCACACGACGTCCTTGTTTAAGAGCGTGTGCAGTGGTTTCGCGATTTCAGACATGTTTGGTATGATTTTGTTTGTTGTTGTTTTACGTCCTAGCAACATCTAAGGTCATAGCAGGATGGGTACCGACTTGTGACAGTACGCACTCATGGCGATTTTAGTGCTGCCCCACTGGGAAATCAGGCCGCCGGCACCATGACCCGATATCCCACTCAGTCTCATTATCCTGACACTGAGCTAACCAGCCCTTGCCCTATCCTAATAATGCCGAGCACCAGGCTAGGAAGCAACAAGTATAAATTTGTAAGTCATTGGTTTGACTCGACCGGAAACCGAACCCGCAAACTCCCGATCTTCCGCACGCGAGGCCCGTGCTCTACCGATTTGGCCACCGCGCCCAGTTGTTTGGTATAAACTTGTGCACATAGCCGACCATGCTCAGGAACCGCTGCACGCCTTGCTTGTCACACAGCTCTGGCATGTCAACTATCACCTGTAGTCTGTCTGGATCTGGTTTTACGCCCTGTTGGGTAAGTTGGTGCCCTACATATATGTTACTGTGGTTTTGCACATCAGAGATTTGGCAGAGTTTAGCTTGAGATTAATGGCCCTCTCCAAAACTGCTTTTAACATGTCGTTGTTCTCTTTGATAGTTGACCCATACACCAAAATGTTGTCTGTTACTATACCCATCCCGGGTAAATCGGCCATAACACGGTGCATCTCCTGAATGAAAATATCACCGGCTGCTTTGATGCCAAACAGCAAATGGGTATATCTATAACAGCCCCACAGCGTGTTAAAGATGCACGAGCCCGTCCAGATATGACCTTAGATGTTGTTAGGACATAAACAACAACAACCAAATAAACATGCACGATAGTGAACTTTGATGGTCCAACTCAATCTGCCAATACCCTGTCATAGCATCTAACACTGAGAAATATTGTGCATTTGCTGTCTTAGTAATTATTTTGTTAATTATTTTAGTTGGGAAAGGCTCTCTTTTGATAGCTTTGTTTAGTTTTGTGGGATGCAGACAGATTCTGATTTGCTGAGGTTTATTTTTTACAATTGTAATTGAATTGACCCACTCGGCTGGTTCATCCTGTTTAACAATAACACCCAATTTTACCATATGTTTCAGTTTGTCATCCACCTTATCTTGGGTGGCATATGGAATCCTCCTCGGCAGGTCAACAACAGATAGTACAGTGTTATCAACCGGAATGACATTATTAGCTTTAATGAAAGCTTGTCGAAAATGTTCCTCGGGAGGATGTTCGCCTCCGAGTCGGTGTCAAGCTTGAACTTGACCAGATGTCCGTTGACTCTGACTGTCGAATATTACAGATCGATGTCCCAGTCAGTGCTGTTCCTGAGCACACTGACAAACAGATCCGTCATCAACACATTGACCGGTTCTGGATTCGAATCCACATTGTGAGGATCGGGTTCTTCCACGGCCAGCTCATCGATCCTGCCAAGTTTGCTCTGGCAAACTTTCCCGGAGTGACTGATCTTCTTACAGGCAATGCACACTTTGCCTTTAGCTGGCCAGAAACCGTGTCAGTGTTCATAGCCACAGTTTCTGCCGTTGATTTTTAACCCGCTGCCGCTGGCTGTGTTGCCCGACTTCCAAGATGGCAGCCCCGCTCCTGGCCCACCGCTGCACGGAACTGCATACTTGTTCAGGTAGTCGATTTCCTTTGTCTCCATGACCGATTTTTTTCCCTCCAGCTGATCAGCACTGAATTCGCACATGTTTATGCATTTTTCAAGCATGAAATCGGCAGTCTGAAGCATTTTGTTTCTTAACGTCATGTTTTTTTATGCCGGCGACCAGGCACTCCCGCAACAGCGAATCTTCGATGGGCCCATATTCGCAGTCTTTAACTCTGTCTCTGAGGGCTGTTACATATGTAGAAATGTTGTTGCTGGCTAGGTTGTGCGAATTAAATCGATACCGGATTATGATTAAGTTGGATTTACCAGTACACTACATCTTGAACGCTTCGGTAAGTGGGCCGATCTTGTCTTGGTCGTTGAGCGCGATGGCCAAATTAGCGGAAACTTTCTGTGCTTCTTCACCAGCGACGTGCACGAAAATACAACATTGTACCTTTTCGGTCTTGTTCACAACTCCTGCAGCAGTAGCATATATGTTATCCCAGATAGCACAGAGCCGTCGTTGGCTATTGGTCGCACGGTCGCCACACATTTTCCAATGTTGGGCCACCATCGGGCTGACATTGGTGGTCCGCTGCTGGTTGCCATTCATTTTCCAAATATTTGGCACCGTCGGCTATTGGTCGCCACAATTTTTCCACTATCGGGCCACCACTGGGGCCCAGCTGCCCTCACGTCACGCCCAACAGTGTAAAATATAATCTTTTTTTGTAAATTATTTTGCTAATCTTTTGCAATGAAAATGGTGTTTAATGAGCTGTTGGACCAATCGTGGATCAGTGGACAAACACTGTTGGCCCACCAGCATTATGACATGCCAACAGACAGGCAACTAC
This sequence comes from Branchipolynoe longqiensis, assembly GCA_030323885.1. NCBI lineage: Eukaryota > Metazoa > Annelida > Polychaeta > Phyllodocida > Polynoidae > Branchipolynoe > Branchipolynoe longqiensis. The sequence continues at coordinate 121,220 of JASIRB010004104.1, forward strand.
AGAGCCTCTCCCATCATCAAGATATGTTTGAGAAAGATGTTAAAATGTCCCTAACTAACAACCATAGGTGAGGTGTAATACGGTTGCTTTTGGAACCTTTCAGTAGAGTCAGAAATGACAAATGTCCACTCAGTGCTCATGAAACACCATTTTCATTTCAAAAGTGCTTTAGTGAGGAGTGCTGGGTTTTGTTTAGCAGGCATCACTTCTTAGATAACCTTTTAGCCAAGATTAGTGTCCTATCATCTTAATATCTAATATGAGGTGCATGCGCATCTATGGTATTAAACTGATTTTTTTTAATTGGGGTTTACTCCTCCAGTGTCATCTGTGCTAACTGCTTTGTGACATAGGAAACGTATATCTACTCCATGTGATATCCAGAGATTCCTGTTTGGAAAAACCATATGGGGCCCATAATGTAACCCATATGGACCCTAATTGGTCCTATATTCTTGGCTGGCTGGCTGGGTAGCTTTCCACCATTGGTCCACCGTTGGGCCAACGGTGGCATATGCTGCTATGGGTGTGGCCATCGGTGCTGCCACCTTCGGCCCAGCAGCTCTGTCCTATCTGGGATATGCTCTGATCCATGTTTTCCAGTTGGATCTTGCTTTGTTATTTAGTATTAACCGGCCCGGCGGCCTGAGGCCCGGCAGCGTGTTCGCAGGTGGCATTGTCCTTAGCTGACACCATGTGAAAGTAAGACGTCTGAAAGCTTTGACTTCTGGTTAACGAATACTTTATTCACTGTCCAAGGGTCAAACCACCGGCACCCACGCATCCACTACGTCATCTCATTAGCATATTCCTTTGTTCTCTCCGCATGCCTATATATCTTTTCCGCATACATTATAACCTACACTTGCAACCTCCTTATGACCAAAACGATCGCCTGGAGGCCAGCAACCACCAAGGAGCTTTTTGCGACCACCCATTTTTTTGTGGCCACAAGTCTAATGTGACAGGGGTATAAGCGGCAAACTAGGCAACACTTCCAAGGAACAAAAACTACAAGCGATGCTGGATAAACACTTAACTCTTACCACATTAAGAGACCTGGCATAGTTTGTTGGTTTGGTTATGTGTGATTGGCATGTGGCAATTATTTATACATTTATATAGGTTCGTTCTCTGAAACTAGGTACGACATACAGGTCCAGTCTTTTTTCCGAAATCCTTGAGGAGAGTTGTATTTTGGAATTCAGAATTTTTCGGATTTCAGAATACAGGTACTTATCAAGTAAAACATAGGAAATCACACAAGTGAGATAAATAAGATTAATTTAGGAAAATCTAGCACAAGTTGCACGGCTAGTTCCACAAGTGTTGGCTATTTAACCTTTAAAATTACTCATTTAGAAGAAAATGGTAAGTGAAATCCCATAAATTGTAGACACGAGTATACACACGTGGAGTTTTGCTACATGTTTTGAGGTAAAGACGAAGCAACCACTAGTTCACTAAGCCAGTTGAATCCTCCCCATCCCATGTCGGTGCGGGACCTGGAGGCAACCAGCCCACGGCTGGATTGAGTGGGGGGAGGCCTGGTGTAGGACGTTCTAAACACTACCCCGTTCAAAACACTACGGTAGTGTTTTGAATCTAAAGCCGTGTTTACACGGGCAATTGTGAAGCAAATTAGGCAAATCGATTTATATGAAGCGATGTAGTGGCGCGTTTACACGGACCGAGTTTGTCGGCGCCGGGAACCAGCAGCCTTAGTGGTGAGCCTGTAGCCGGCGAGTACTGCTATTTGTTTAGTTTACATTCGTCGATTCACAATATGAATAACGACGCCAATGTAGCGGCTACGTTAATATCGCTTGGAACTTAGGGTTAATTTAATTAATTTCATTATTTGAGTATGTAATTTTGTTAAATATGATCGCATTCAATAGATTTCGGCCTAATCGGTCCCTAACACTGCCGGGCACCAGCAATAGTTACAGCTGAGCTTGTCGCCGGCGAGCACCGCTATTTTACACTATCGCCGCCCGGGAACCAGCTGAATCGCTTCATATAAACCACCTCGCAAGGTGGTTTACATAAAGTGAATCATATGAAGCGAATCAGCCCTAATCCGCCTCAGAGTCGCGTTTACACAGCGAATGTGAGGCGAACTAGGCAAGGCGATTTATATGAAGCGATTTAACTCGCCTGTGTAAACACGGCTTAAGTTCATAACACTACGGTAGTCTTTTGAGCTTAAGTTCAAAATACTATGGTGAAGTTCAAAACACTACCCCTGCATACGTTCAAAACACTACCCACGTTCAAAACACTGTCATGACATGGCAGTGGGGGCTGTAGTGCTGCAAAATGTAACCTACTGCATTCTGCCCCACCTTACTGCATCATGAACCCCTTACTGCATACTGTCCCAGCCTACTGCATTCTGCCCCAGCCTACTGCAACACCTTATTGCATGCTGCCCCCACCCTACTACATATTGCCCCACCCTACTGCATACTTCCCCACCTTACTGCATTCTTCCCTCCCTTACTACATACTGCCCCACTCTACTACATCCTGCCCCACCCTCCTTCATGCAGCCCCACCCTACTGCATACTGTCCCACCTTACTACGTACTGCCCCACCCTACTGCATACCGCCCACCCTACTGCATACTTCTGTACCTTACTGCATTCTTCCCCACCTTACTACATGCTTCCCCACTCTACTACATTCTGCCCCACCCTCCTTCATACAGCCCCTCCGTACTCCATACAGCCCCACCCTACTGCAGAGACCCCACCTTACCCCATACTCCCCCACACTACTGCGCACTTACCCACCCTACTACATTTTTCTGCATTCTTCCCCACCATACTGCATACAGCCCCACCCTACACCCTACTGCCTACTGCCCCACTGGGTGTGGTGGCCTAATATGTAGAGCGTGGGCCTCACATGCAGAAGGTCGGGAGTTCAGTTCCCGGTTGAGTCAAACCAATGACTTTAAAATTGATACTTGTCGCTTCCTAGCCTGGTGCTCGGCATTATTAGGATAGGGCAAGGACTGGTTAGCTCAGTGTCAGGATCGTGCAACAGAGTGGAATATCGGGTCAAGGATGCCAGGAGCCCGATTTCCCATTGGGACAGCACTATAAAGTCGCCATGAGTGTGCACTGTCATAAGTCGGTACCCGTCCTGATATGACCTTAGATGTTGCTAGGTAGCCTAGGACGTAAAACAGCAAGCAATGACAACAACATTTTTTTAGAGTAGTGTTTTGAACTTAAAGGTAGTGTTTTGAAGTTAAGGATAGTGTTTTGAGCGTGGCCACAGTAGTGTTTTGAACCTACCTTCAACTAAGTTGAAACCACTATTGTAGTGTTTTGAACCTAGGTTCAAAACACTACCGTAGTGTTTTTGTGGAGTAGTGTTTTGAACTTACTACACTGGCCTCACAGTCAGTGGACCATGACAAGCAGCCCAAATGTACAACAGAAGAGGCTGTGTTCTGTCAGTCCTACTCTCGCCCACCCGGCCCACGGACGTCAGAGTGAATGCAGACTATGTTTTGAATGGCAATCGCTTGATATGTGACCTGTTACAGTTTGAGAATGTATCTCACCTCGCTCAGTGCGTATGTATATGCATATAAGTATACACATATATCTGTGATATTCACACATTATATATATTTGTATATATGTATACAGACACACACATGCGTGCGTATACCCATTCTTCAAAAGTTTGCTAGCAGACTTGAAATATGTGTAGGGGGCCAACTGCCAACACACTGCTTCCCTTGTTGCCCATACTCCTACAAGAAGCATGCTACGAATGTGAATTTCACTGACAGTTTAGTGGTAAATTTAAAAAAAACCTTAGCTGAAATGGAGAAAATATATACACAAATATTACAACATAGTATATAGTGATTAAAGTTGCATAGTCCGATGAAAACATCAAATTTTCAAAACCAAACCACTTATCTTGATTTGATTCTACAAATCCAACTAGATACTGGTGCACTTATTAAACATCTGTTGCTGCATAGAAAGGTGTAATACATCAATTTAATAGAACCTGTTACTACTGAAGCTTTCAGAGTTTTGCCTAAATTAACTTGGCATGTTTTTGCATCAAATATCTCCAAAGTTGCATAGTCCGATGCTTTTGAGTTTTTGCTATTTTCTGAGATAAATATATTATACTAATCGTTATAATCTACTTTACTTTAGTTTGAAGTAACTTTAATTTTAAATGGCTAAGTTTGGAGATATTTGACATCAAAACATGCCAAAATAATTTGGGCAAACACGCCAAAACTATGACACCATAGACTTCAGTAGTAACGGTTTCTATTAATTGACTTATTATGCCCTTCTATGCAGCAACAAATGCTTAATAAGTGCACCAGTGTCTAAGTTGAATATGTAGAATCAAATCTAGATAAATGTTTTGGTTTTGAAAATTTGATGTTTTCATCGGACTATGCAGCTTTAAATTAAAAGTTATTTCAAACTAGAGTAAAGTAGACTATAATGATTAATCTAATGTATTTATCTCAGAAAATGGCAAAAACTTAAAACCATCGGACTATGCTACTTTAAGAGAGGCCACATTTCTATAAATAACACAAGCTACACAGCCATCCCTAGAATAATAGCTCTCGCCAGAGCCAAAAAAACCTAATACATTCTTTCATGAATAAACCCACTCACCCAGCACCGGTTCCACAAAAATTTATTAATTTAATGTAACAAACGATTCATTAATATGCGATTTGTTAGCTAAAGTTACAATCAAATAATTCCAACACGGGTTTGCTTATTTGGGTTTTACGTCCTAGCAACATCTAAGGTCATATCAGAACGGATACCGACTTGTAACAGTGTGCACCACGGTGATTTATAGTACTTTTCCACTAGCACCATGACCCTATATTCCACTCAGTCATATTATCCTGACATTTAACCAGTTCTTTCCCTATTCTAATAATGCTGAGCAACAGTCTAGGAAGCGACAAGTATAATAAACCTTTGTAAGTCATTGGTTTTACTGGTCTGGGATTCGAACTCCCGACCTTCGGCACGGGAAGCCAACACTCTTACAGGTTGAGATCCATACTAACCTATTACTCTAAATGGAAGGGTGTTAAATAATATATGAATTTAATAACAATGTCATAATACCAATAACAAAAATAATAAACGTCTTCCCTCCTACTAAGTCCTAGTCCGATAGACACTTGAAGAACCGCGGAAAATGCCACACCCAAACGTGGCCACAAAGAGCCCCGACTCCTGGTGGAGGCCGCGTGAGTGGGCGGGATCGTGTCGGCGCACAGGCGCCTGGCCGTGCTGAGCGGTCTGAACGCACGCCGACGTTTAATACCCCTGTCACACTACGACGTAATGCGCCAGTGTATATATTGTGCACGTCAAAATTCTCGGCGTAATATGTAAATGCGGCGCCAAGTTACAGAGAAAGAATGCATGCAGTAGTTAGCTACACAACAACTGAAAGTGATCAAAAGAAGGGGAGTCACAAGACTATTACTGTCTAGCGGTGAAAACAGGTCATTAGACTTAACTGTTATGGGCAGCATAAATACACCCGTCACAAAAAAAAAAAAAGCATTTATAGTCAGATCAGCAACCAATGTTTCAACAATTACAGCGTCCTTCTCCACAAGTAGGCCATAAGCAGACCTCAACCAGGCTTCACCTGTGTGTGTATGCATTACACACGCCCACCCTCAGAGCACACCCCCCGCTTAAAGGCCGTCACACTACGACATACGGCGTCAGTGCGTGCTAAATGTTAGAAAATTTGCCAGTACATCGGCATTCGGCAAACATTTCAGTGGCGGGTGATAAAAATGGATGTATACACAACGTATGTAACGTATGCAGAACATATCTCTGACGTATTGCTAGCATATGAGAGTGTTCATGTGCCTTGCAAAACATTCGCAAAACGCTCGCATACGCTCATGGAACGCTGATCAACGTTACTCCATCGCTAAAAGTATGGCGTATATGTTAAATATGCTGGAGATATGGCAGGCATACGTTCGCAGTACGTTAGGAGTATGTAATGCATCTGTTGGCAGTACGTGGACATTCCCACCAACTGAACATACGGTTAAAGTGCAGCACCGTATACCAACGTATCCCTAACATACTCCCAACATACACGCAGCGTACGAGCCACACATCAACACTGGTGGGAATTTTTTTAGCATGCACAAACATTTTTTGGAGCCTCCGCGCAAGGCGACGTATCCTGAACGTACCCGACGTATGCCCAATGTATACGATGTACGCCGACATGTTGGTAGAAAATCACATATGTAGGCATACGCTAAGGCTATACGTCATAGTGTGACAGGCCCTTAACTGCTATTCTACACTCAGCATGCCTCAGTCAAAAACCCACCTTGTAAGTGCAGGTGCGTGTTTGCAGACTTGGGTGACAGAGCCCCGGGCAACTAGCAGTATTAGTGGTGTTGGCGGGCCCGACTCCAGGATCTAAGTGAGTGTCTAGGTCGCTACCACTGGCCCAGATTGAATCTGACGGCCAGGCCAGGGGCTGGCCTTACTGGGTCAGACATGCCGGTGTCGCAGTTTGAGTGCCCTGCCAGTTTCAGCTGACTGCATACACTCAAACTCAAGGCATTGTCAATGGTCGTGAGCAATCTTCATACAGAAAATACAGAAGAAGTGAAATATCTCTTAAATCACACCACCTATTAACAAATCGCTTAGTACACATATAGAAAACATCTTTACCAAAAAGATTATATTAAATTTATAAGGTTAGGGTTCTTGATTTCTATTTATTTTGAATAAAACAAATGTTTTGCACTGCGCGTACCGTCAAACTCAAGGCATTGTCAATGGTCGTGAGCAATCTTCATACAGAAATTACAGGAAAAGTGAAATATCTCTAAAAGCACACCACCTAGAAACAAATCGCTTGGTACACATACAGAAAACATCTTTACCAAAAACATTAAATTAAATTCATAAGGTTAGTGACGATGCTGTTAGATTTTGACGCATGCGCATGAAACTGACAGTCAGCTGAAACTGGCAGGGCGCTCAAACTGTGACACCGGTGTTCAGTGTACCCCCCTCCTCCCACATGCACTCACTCACTCTAAAGTGGCCCGGTATACCTAGTGGCCACGGGAACCGTACTCCGACAAATGCTCTCCAAGCACAACTCTGCTTAGTTTTTATGTTTATATAACCAGATATGTGGGGGGAGAGTTGTAGACTGCACCTGAACTGGGCCACGGAGAGTGCTGAGGATGGGTGAGAAGTGGGTCAGTGCTGAGGCTCGGCTGTAGCTGGCAGCTATTGTTTTGAAAATGGATGGGTGAGTGGAGAGAAGGGAGAGTAAAACTGATGTATTTTCAATTTTCATTGGTCGTAATGCATAGCATTACGTTTGATGCGAGGAGAGGAAGAGACCCTCCCCCCCCCCCCCCGTGTCGCGCAGCATTCGCACCTCACCCGACCCCTGCTGCTCACCCTCCCCCGCCCTCCCCCGGGCCGGCAGCTTTCACACTCACCTGCTGTCGCCTGCCCCCCCCCCCCTCTCCCCTTATAAGGCCGCCCGCCGGCCTCCCTCAGGCACTCGCCCTCCTGCCGCCGTCCAGCTCTCTGCCCTCTTTTCCTGCTTGGGATTCTTCACCTCGGGCCGCTGCATTCCCTCGGACCGCTCCAGGATGCCCAGACACGGCAAAGGCACGGGCCGCCACAGCCCCCGGGCGACCGCCCTGGCCGCGCCAGGACCATCCTCGGGCGCGTCGGCCTCCTCGGCCCCGGCCTCTCCGTCGGCACCCTCGGGCACCGAGATAACTCAGGTTCTCAAGGCTCTCCTCGACCTTCGGGCCCTCCAGCGCGCCACCACCGCCGGCCTCCACGCATGCCTGGACGCCATCGAATCGAGGAGAGCCCGAGGGCAACCCTCTTGCACCACGCCACCGCCCGCCCCGAGGCGGACGGCGTATGGCACACCGCCCATCCCAGCACCTCGGGCACACGCCCCCACGGAGGCGCCCCCTCCCCCGCCGCCTCAAGCACCGCGCGGCAGCCGTCTCACCGCCGCGCCCGAGGGGACGCCCCCGCCCGCCCCGAGGAGGGGGCCGCCGCATCAAGCACCACGGAAGGGACCCCGGACACTGCCGCGGCCACGCCGGCCCCCTCCTCGGGCACGCCGGGAGGCGCCTCGCCCAGCTCGGCCCCGGGTCCCTCCCCGGCGCCGCGGGACCAGCCCTCGGGCGCCGAGGCTGCCCTCCGACACATCACGGCCCGTCGGCCTCGGACGACGTACAGCCCACCGCCCGTCACATCACCTCGGGCACACCTCACCAGGGGAGCGCACCCACCCCCCTCCACCACCTCAAGCACCGCCCCGGGGGGCACAGACCCCGGCCGCCTCGGCGGATTTTTGATCCGCCGCCCCCCCCCCCGGCCGGCCCGGGGGGGCCCTCTCCGGCGCCTCACAACCACCTCGAAGCCGACAACCTCCTCACCCTCAGACCACAGCCCAGCCCAGCCCAGCCTGCCCGAGGCGCGGCCAGACCTCATCGGCAACCACCTCCCAGTCGGGCCCCAGCGCCCCCTCAGTAAGGCTCCCATCGCCGCCCAGCGCCAGTCGCCCATCACGGACCACAACCCAGCCCAGCCTCACGAGGAACCCTCAGACCAGAGCCCAGCCCAGCCCAGTTTGCCCGAGGCGCGGCCTGACCGCCGCCCCGGCACTGCCGACCACATCGGCAACCACCTCCCAGTCGGGCCCCAGCGCCCCCTCAGTAAGGCTCCCATCGCCGCCCAGCGCCAGTCGCCCATCACGGACCACAGCCCAGCCCAGCCTCACGAGGAACCCTCAGACCACAGCCCAGCCCAGCCCAGTTTGCCCGAGGCGCGGCCTGACCGGTCACAGCCTCGCCGGACCTCCTCACCGGATCCCTCCAAGGAGCGGGCCTCCTCCCAGGAGCGGGCCTCCCTTTTTTGGCCGCCCGCTCCCCCTCCACCTAGGCCCCGGACCTCCTCCCCCCAGGCCTCAGAAGCGGGCCTCCCCTTTGTTGGCCGCCCGCTCCCCCTCCACGTAGGCCCCGGACCCTCCTCCCAACCAGACCTGCATCCCCGGGCTCCCGCCTCGGGCCCCCCCCTGCCCCCGCCTCGGGCGCGCCTCGAGCCCTCTCCTTACTCTTTGGCGGAGGGCTCCTCGGCCCCCCCTCTACCAGAACTCTGACACTGCTCCTTATGAGCCCCTCCTGTATTTATCTCTGCTCCTCATGAGCCCCTCACTGCATTGCTCCTCATGAGCCCTTCCTTGCTGTTTTCCTCCTCAGCCTGCTTATTACCTTCCTCTGTATGCTCTGTTTGAGGCGTTAATAAACGCCTTTTCTTTCCACCCCCGCCTTGCCTTCTTCCTTTTCGCGCATCGGTCGTAATGCGTAGCATTACGTTTGATGCGAGGAGAGGAAGAGACCCTCCCCCCCCCCCCCCCGTGTCGCGCAGCATTCGCGCCTCACCCGACCCCTGCTGCTCACCCTCCCCCACCCTCCCCCGGGCCGGCAGCTTTCACACTCACCTGCTGTCGCCTGCCCCCCCCCCCTCTCCCCTTATAAGGCCGCCCGCCGGCCTCCCTCAGGCACTCGCCCTCCTGCCGCCGTCTAAAGAAGAGGAGTTCAAACAGCAAATATATTTGCTTTAATGTGAAATATATGTTAGTACAATTACATCGCATAATTCAATCACAAACACATATAGAAGGAAAAATGTTTTTTGTTGTTGAAGATGGTACCATAGGTTTCCCGAAACCCGAGCCTATTGTGGCCGGCCAGAGGACGGTTCCATACTTCCTGATCGGTGACGATGCCTTCGGCATATGCCCGACAATGATGAAGCCGTACAGCAGGAGGGGTATGATGCATGAGGAACGCATCTTCAACTGCAGGATTTCCCAAGCTAGGAGAGTCGTGGAGAATGCATTCGGGATCCTGGCAAACCGATTTCAGGTTCTGCTCAGCCCGATGCAGCAGCACCCCTACACCGTGAAGCTCATCGTCACAGCGTGCATAGTCCTACACAACCTGATGACGATCCGATATCCCACGCTCCAGAATCAGCAGCTAGACCGTCCAGAGAATGGCAATGAGAATTTCATCCCCAGAGCATGGAGAGAGGGCGGAAACCTGCCGACATAGGAAGACAAATACGTTGCCAGAACACTAGCTCCAGGGCAGGAAAGGAACAGCAGAATCTCCTCAAAGACTGGGTCAACTCACCAGTGGGATCCGATATCCCACGCTCCAAAATCAGTAGCTAGACCATCCAGAGAACGACAACCGCAATTTCATCCCCAGAACATGGAGACAGGGCGGAACCCTGCCGGACATAGCAACACAACTACCTGGCCGGAACACTGGCTCCAGAGCAGAAAAGGAACAGCGGAATGTCCTCACAGACTGGGTCAACTCACCAGCGGGATCAGTGGAATGGCAGGAGAATATGATATGAATATATGAAGTGTGTGCACTGGGATATTTCTGTACTGTGATGTCATCATTTCTGAAGTGTACAGTGTGATATGCAAAAATGTGATATGTCCAAATGTACTGTGTGATATGTAGAGATATTATAGCTCGGTTAAATAAAAGATATCAATCTGTTATTGATATCAAACCTTAATGTATGTGTCAGTTATAATTGTGGGTGGGGAAAAAAGGGGGAATAGGACTATCTTTAAGGGGGGCATTTGACACTCACAAATTTACATGTCAGTTATAAATTTGCTTGGGGGGGGTGTTACTTTAATTATAAAGAGGGCATTTGACACTGACAAATTTACATGTCAGTTATAAACTTGATTGGGGGATATTACTTTAAAAAGCAGTGAAACACATGGGGTTTGAACCCATAAGACCAAACAACTTTAGATTACAAGTTCAACACCTAGGCCATAGAGACCACACATAGTTACTTGTCTCAGTTCAGGCTATTTGTATATACACCGTCATATATACAAGGTGTGTGATTGTGGATGTGTGTGTGTGTGTGTGTGTGTGTGTGTGTATGTGTGTGTGTGTGTGTGTGTGTATATATACCATGTGTATATCATATGTATTATGTATATATACTAGTCATATATCAAATGTATGTGTCATGAGGGCATCATACAATGCCCATGCAGTAAATACATTTGATATATGCACTAGTAATAGTATATATGTCATATATATACGACGTATATACATATATATATATATATATATATATATATATATATATATATATATAGCCTAATATATATATATATATATATATATATATATAGATTAGTTAGACAAATCTTACCTGGATAACTTGTTTTCCCGAGGTATAAGCCTCGGATAGACGTGGGCGAGGGAAGCGCATCCGGGTCCAGCAATTTTTCCCTACTTATTCAGGATAAGAATGATCTAAACTAACAATAATGCTGGATCTGTAATGTTTCCTTGGTACAAGCAAACGGAATAGACGTGGAAGGGTGTGGTGGATGGGCCCTCGCCCACGTCTATCCGAGGCTTATTACCTCGGGAAAACAACAGTTATCCATCATCTATACCCAGGTAAGATTCGTCTAACTAATCTATTTTACCTCGGTATAAAGCCTCAGGCTAGCCGCAGGCTAGGGAGAACTTTACGTAATATCATTTTTATCCTGTGTATTGTATTGTTTGTTACTTCATTACATTATTTGAAAATCCTGTAACCACATATCATATAACATTAGACAGTATCAATGAGAATGGAAAATAAATCGTTTCTCACCTATGTACTCTAGTCTTTGAGTAACCATCGGGCGATACCGCTTGACTTTTCTAGTCGTTTGTTGTAATGCTTTGCAAACGATCTAGCGGTTTTCCATCCTGCATGTGCCAGGATCCGTTTTACCGAAATCCCTAGCAATCGCGCTTTTGAAACCATAGCGCCTTGCGTCGAATGAGATGCATATCTGTCCGTATTGACACCTGCCAATTTCAACACTGTAATTGTCCATCGCGCGAGAGTATCTCGCGAAATGCCCTTGTGTGGCTTAATAAAGCTCACCAAAAGCTGTCTGGAGTTCCTTAAGTCCTTTGTCTTGGATATATACGCCCTTATGGCTGAAACTACACATAGTTTTAGATTCTCTGTGAAACCTGTTACGTTCACTGTAGACAGAGGGTCTCCTGTGCGGTTTAATTTTAATAATTGTGTTAAATCAAACATAGCCTCTTTCCTATCTATTTCTAGACCATCTAGTGATAGTGCGACTATAGTTTGTCCTCGCTGGCCTGTCACTAGTAAGAGGAGCATAGCTACTTTAAAACCTAACTTCTTAACATCTAAGTGTTTGTTATGCGGCCATCGTTTGAACAGTTTAAACACGACCAAAACGTCCCAAAAACGATTATATTTGGGGGGTTTCCGTTCATAGATCGACCTTAGGATCTAGTGAATAACTTGATGTTTTCCTACTGTTTGGCCATCTATTCTGGGCAGGATAATAGACAAAGCACATCTAGCTGCATTTATGGCCCCAAATCCTAAGCCTTCATCTTCTAACATGCGTAAGAATCTTGCTACCTGAGAAATCGAAGGATTCATGGGTTTGACCTTTTGTATGAGACAATGAACGCCCCACTTCCTTAAGTAAGTTGTGTACATTTTAACCGTGCCTTTCCTCCATGCATGTGAAACTAATCTTTGTTGAGTAATTTTGTCTAGGCCAAATTGTTGTAAATAATTATTTAAAAAAGGAATGCTATCAGGTGTCGTCGACACGTCTCCATGGCGTGTCAGAGGGCCTTGGTGTGTTAGATTTCCTGGGGATCTTCGGAATCGTAGGCAGTCTTTGGCTGTCGCCACTATGCCCGGTAGCCAAGGTTGTGTGTCCCATTCGGGGACTATTAAGATTGCGTGAGCTTTGTCCATCTTGATTTTTCTGGCCACTCGGCTGATAATGCTGGATGGGGGGAAAATGTAGTAAAATTCATTGTCCCAGATTAAAGAAAATGCATCTACCTGCCAGGCGTTTGGTTCTGGATGCCATGAGACATACTTTTGTATTTTATAATTATTCCTGGAGGCAAATAAGTTGACATTGGGTCGACCCCATTTCTGACATATGTTTTCGAAAATCGCTGTATTTAGGGACCATTCCAAATGATCATGGAAATGTCTACTCTTTTTGTCAGCTAGGGTATTCTGAACACCTGGAATATGTGCTACTGTTAGCCAGACTTGGTTTTGTTGCACCTAATCCCAAATCATTTTTGCTATGTTGTTGCATGGTTTGGACTTCGCCCCCCCCCCCCCCATGTTTCTTACATACGCCATAGCCGTTGTATTATCTGTTAGAATTCTAACATGATTTCGTGGCACTCTGATTAGACTTGCTAGTCCCAAATAAATGGCTCTTAATTCTAGGGCATTAATATGGTCCGAAATTTTGTATTAACAATAAACCCCAAACATTTCAGTTCAGTCGTCGGTTTAAACACCGACTTGTCTTGATGAATATAAAACCCCAGCTTTGTCAGGAATTGGTAATGATCTGTAACTGCCATAATGAACGAGTCATCTATGTAAGGGAACATAGTATGTCCTTTCCTAGCCATAGCCGAAAAAAATGGCTTTAATAGCTTAGTAAACAGGCGAGGGGGCGCAAGCCAAACCATTCGGCATACAGGTAAATTGGAAAAGTTTGTTATTCCAAATAAATCTCTCAAGAACTTTCTGTGTTCTGTACAAATAGGAACTGTATAATAAGCATCTCGTAAATCGACACTGGCCATCCAGGCCTCTGGTGTAACCAAATCCCTGGCAGTTTCTAATGAGAACATCTTAAAATGTTGGTATTCAACTATTTCATTTAATTTAGTTAAATCTAGGATCATTCTGATCTCAAACATTACGACCAATACCTTTTGTTTAAAAAAGTCAGACCTGATTTCCTAATGCTTCTTTTTCTATTTCATTAAATTTATAAGGGAAAGGAACACGTGTTTGTTTTGGAATTTCTGTAAATGGAATCTGTACTCCTCTAACTATTCAGAACCATTCAGAAAAATGCGTAGAAATGTTGCCTGCATTAAAATTCCTTACATCTAAATAGCGAATGGTAGACAGGAAGTGTGAACACTTATTTGTCTCTCATTTTTGCTTGAGTGCAAGTAAATATGCAACACAAGGAATAATTAGTAGCATCTGGTGAATAATGGGTCAAATTTCCCTGGATCATCAGCCCATGCTTTTTCTAATCTGTTCTTGAATGAATTTATTGAGTTTGAGTTTATCTGTTTGAGTTTCCTCCATTACCATATCTGCTGCCACTGGCTCCGGAGTCTGTGTGGCATTGTCTATTTGTTCCCTGGGCATAGGAACGGTTGTTTGGGTGTGAACTCCCTGCGGAACGGGTGGTTCCCGTCATTCCATCCGAAGGATTGTCGGTCCCCTCGTCCTCTTCCCCTTGGTTGGAACCCGTAGGAGGGGCTGGACCTGCCCGCTCTTGCTCCCTGGCGATTCTGAAAATCCGCCCGGGGTCTGCGAAATCTGGAAGAGTTATCCAGTTTGCGCTTGACTTCCATGTTCTTACCACTCTTGGCCTCTGCTTCAACCTCCTTAAAGAGGTAAGGGAGTTGGCCACCGAACATTTTTGTCTTGTTGAGTGGCTTCACTTTTACTGGTTTCGGAGCCAAAAACAGCGTGTACTCCTTACCGTCATTGTCTGTGACTTTCTTTGACCTCGCTACCTCCTTACCGACGTCTGTAGTGACCGCCTTGAAGACGTTCTCGTAACGTCTGTAGCTGAGGAAGTTACTAGCTGCTGTCAATAACGCAATGTTCTTATCCATCGAATGAGCTAGGGAGGAGAATTTGTTCTCCGTCTGCATCCTATTAGCGATAGGTGCGACCGACGTCAGCGCCCTAACACCGCTGTTCTGTCAACTTGGTGATGACTTCTGCTGGCTTAAAGGTGTTGAAATGGCCTTTAATTGTCTCACGCATCATAGTTGTGGTTTTTGTGATATAAATAGATGGGGGATACCCCACCACGTGAGAGGGAACCCCGCGTGACGTCATGACGGCGGGAAGGCCGTAAATAAACCAGTACTTAACAAGCACTCATTGAGTCGAGTCGTATATGTAGGCATCCAACTGTTACATGGTGTCAGATACAAGGAACTCGAAATGGCGCTCACAGGACTAAAGCCGCCAGCACCCCTAAATTTGGAGGACAATCTATCCCTAAACTGGGAACAGTGGTACGATTCATACGAATTCTATGCAGCAGCAGCCGGGATACACAACAAACCGGAGAAGGTACAGTGCGCGGTGTTTTTGCATGTAGCCGGGGCAGAGGCCCAAAAAGTATACCGAACATTGAAGGTTGACACCAACATAATAGACAGGATTCAGCCTTTGATCGCAGCTTTCCGCACGTACTGCAAAGGAAAGACAAACATAACAGTCATACGGTATAAGTTTAATTCACTACAACAAACAACACAAACGATGGATGTATACATTCGAGAGTTACAATACCGCATTGCGCACTGCGAATATGGAGATCTCGCTGACTCCATGTTATGTGACCGCTTAATATGCGGCGTCAAAAACTCCAAACTAAGGGACCGACTGCTACAAACAGCAAATCTAACATTAGAACAATGCATTGAGACATGCCGACTCAGCGAACAGCAATCAAACCTACTGTCAGAAAATTCAACAGTGGAACTAGAACATGTAGATGCCGTAAATACACGTTCGTATACACCAGCCACTGTCACATCACGTACGCCAGCGTGGGCGAATCAACGACCGCTGTCAAGAGCAGGGAGCACACATACGCAGTGTGGACGATGCGGATATATGCACACACCCGGACAATGCCCAGCAAAAGGCAAACAATGCTCAAAGTGTCGACTAATTGGACATTTTTCGAAAGTATGCAAAACGAAGAAACAAAACCAGGCGAGTCTAAACATGTTACAGGTAGATGACCACAACACACCCCCAGCGGACGCCCAAGATGACCTTGATGATGACTACGATTTATTTGTTGGATGCGTATCAAAACCAAATGAACATGACACAAACTTATGGTTTACTACCATATCGCTAGGATCCCAGAAAGTTAAATTTAAGCTGGATACAGGCTCGCAAGCAAACATAATACCCAGAGGCGTATACAACAAGCTCAGCAACGTCGTACTGAAGCCAAGCAAGTGCACCCTGATCACGTTCTCGGGCGAACGAATTCGCCCGGAAGGGGAGGCAGAGATCGCTACAGACGGTAAAATGATGCGATACCAGATTACAAGCAGTGGATGCCCAATTCTAGGAAGTGAAGCCTGCACGAGGCTAGGGCTGATTCAACGCGTCAACATAATATCAAAGAAAAGGGAGACTACCACACGGCAACCAACCACAGTCAAGTCCGACGAGCCAAGTGCACAGCGCCTGGTAAATAAATACTCAGACATTTTCGAAGGGTTAGGCAAAATCAAAAGTGATGCTGTAATACACATAGATAATGATGTAACCCCTTGTGTAGACCCACCTAGACGCATACCACACGCAATAGAAAATCATGTAAAAGAAGAACTAAAAAAAATGATCCGGCTAGGGGTAATCGTTGAAGAAACAGATCCCACCCCCTGGGTTAACTCTATAACCATAGTTAAGAAGCCTAACAAAATACGCATATGTTTGGACCCAACTAAATTAAATAGAGCCATATTAAATAGCCCCTATCCTACAAGGACAATAGAGGAAGTAATCGCTAGAACATCAGACGCAAAATTTTCTCAGTTATCGACGCAAACAGCGGTTACTGGCAAATAGAACTAGATCTAAAAAGCAGTAAATTATGTACCTTTAACACACCATGGGGGCGGTATCGTTTCACCAGATTACCTTTCGGCATCAAAACGGCCGGAGACATTTTTGTACAAGAAATGAACAAAATTTTATACGGGCTACCTGGAGTGAACGTCGTAACAGACGACATACTGGTATTCGGGTCAACAGTTGAAGAACACAATACTAGATTAGAAGCGGTGTTCAAAAGGGCCCAAGAGGTCAACTTAAAATTCAATCCAGAAAAATCTAGAATATACAAAAAGGAGGTAAATTATGTAGGACATACACTGACCCAGTCAGGCGTTAAGCCAACCAACGAAAGAGTGCAGGCAATCATCGACATGCCTGAGCCTAAAGACAAAGCAGGAATACAGAGGTTCTTAGGCATGGTCGGATACGTAGGGAAATTCATACCAAACATGTCAGAAACAGCTAAACCACTACGTACAATACTAGAAAAAAAAGTTGAATGGCACTGGCAACACGAGCAAAAAGAAGCTTTCGAAATGTTAAAAAAACTATTAATTACAGCACCAGTTCTGCAGTACTATGATGTAAAGAAAAGCGTAACACTACAAGTAGATGCATCGAAATCCGGTCTGGGAGCAGTATTATTCCAAAATGAAGGTCCAGTAGCTATGGCATCAAAGTCCCTAGATCATGCTCAGTCAAATTACGCAGTAATCGAAAAAGAGCTTCTGGCGATATGCTACGGCTGTAAGAAATTTCATCAATATATCTTTGGCAAACAAATAACCGTACAAACAGATCACAAGCCTTTAATTGCAATGACAAACCTACAAAATTACAACATTGTATTAACGTACATTAACCACAATCCACCCGAATGACCTATTCGACACAACCTTAGCTGTAGCGCAGCTTGACGTGGCGCCACACATGCTCCAACGCATCGCAAGTAGTACTCAGACAGATGAGGTTCTCCTAGAGGTGATTCGACACACACAAGAAGGTTGGCCAGAAATTAAAGAAAAAATACATCAATTGGCACGACCATTTTTCACATTTAGAGACACTATGACATATGCTGATGGTATACTACTCAAAGACAGTCAGGTGATTATACCATCCAAAATGCAACAAGAAATGTTAGGTATCATACACGAATCACATCTAGGCATCATAAAGTGCAAAGAACTAGCTCGCGACAATATTTTCTGGCCCGGAATTTCAAAACAAATACAAGATACAGTAGCAAGATGCGTAATTTGCCAATCACTACGAAATAAACTGCACGCAGAACCACTGGTATGCCACCAAACACCAGATCTGCCATTCCAAAAAGTCGGTATCGACTTATTCCAGATACAAAATAAAACCTTCCTCATTGTAGTAGACTACTACTCAAAATACCCAGAGGTATCAGAACTGGTTTCGACCACCAGCGCAGCAACAATTGTAGCACTAAAACAAATCTTCTGCCGTTTTGGCATACCCGAAACGGTCGTTTCGGACAATGGTCCACAATTCCATAGTGCAGAATACAAAAACTTCGCTAAAGAATTTGGTTTCCAAGCAGTATTTTCTAACCCATTACATGCCCAAAGTAACGGGTTGGCAGAACGTTACGTGCAGACAGTCAAACACATAATAAAGAAGGCAGATAAAATGGGCAGGGACTACAACGTCGCACTACTAAATTACAGAAATACGCCTCTCAGCCACATACACGCATCACCTGCACAACTACTGCTTAGCAGAAGACTTAAATGCAAATTACCAGCAACAAATAATCACTTGAAACCAAGAACGCAGGAACACAAAGCAGCAGAGTTCGACCAGGTACAGCGATCACAGAAAATGTATCACGACAAACGGGCGGGTGCACAACACATGCAATTAAAAATAAATGACAACATACAATACCTGAACAATGAGGGCCAATGGAGCCCAGGAACAATAGTCCAAACCAACACACCAGGCCACAGAGATTATCACATACAGAACACAAGAAACAGAATATTAAGGAGAAATCGTAAATACATGTTCAAAGTACCAGATCAGATAGCAAAACCAAGTGAGGCAAAAGCAAAAATAAACAATGCAGTGTGCGCTCCGGCAAGACAATCATGTGCTCCAGCTACAGACGAGTCTCATTACGTAACACGGTACGGTCGAGTGGTACGCCCAGCCGGAACGTCAAGACGGACAAACCGCTAGACAAGGGGTATATCTGTACATAACTAATAAACGATGAGAGAGCTGTAAGCCTAGTATTGAGGCACAGGTCAATACATGCGAAAACAAACGTAGAAAATTAACACATAAGACATGTTACCGAATTCACCGGTTGTTATACACCAACGTTAAACACTAACACAAAAAAAAAAAAAAAAAAAAAAAAAGGAATGTCACCTGTTAATGATAAGTTGATACCGAAACATTGCGAAATGATATTAATGATAAGTTAGATAAGAAACCCCAAAGAAAACTGTCACCTGTTAAACACTTGTAACGTTCTCACAGGGAGATGTGATATAAATAGATGGGGGATACCCCACCACGTGAGAGGGAACCCCGCGTGACGTCATGACGGCGGGAAGGCCGTAAATAAACCAGTACTTAACAAGCACTCATTGAGTCGAGTCGTATATGTAGGCATCCAACTGTTACAGTTTTGACTTTCTTAGCTTTTTGTTTTGGGCACTTCTTGTAGACTTTCCTGCCAATTTTGGCGTAATGGCCCGCTCTCTCCGTCTCAGAGTCTGACTCGGTGGTAGACGAGTCTGAAGAAGAGCTTCTTCTTCTTCTTCTTGCTCTTCTTCTTGCTCTTTTTCACCCTCTTTGCTTTACTGGCCTTGGTGAACTCGTCACCGGACGAGCTAACGGCTCTCTTCCTTTTCTTTTGTTTTGCCTTCGGACAAGGTACTTCGTCCGCCGAGTCAGTGTCCTCAAAATCGGACACATCCTCCCAGTCCGAATCCAGGACAGGGAGATGGCGACTTGTAGCCGCACGCACATTCGGCTGGATTTGTTGAAGTTTTAACTCCAACACCTGGCTTATCCGGGCGTCCAGGTCTACCGGATAAGTGGCTCCATCGTCAATCTCCCGGTCAGACGGAACGTCTGCACCGGGCTGCGGGGACGGGGGAGCCGTCAAACCAGGTGATGAGTCGTAGCCCAAGGGCGCGTGCCCCTCCGCTGCAGCCGGCGGCGGCTTGTTTCGCTTCGTAGCCATCGGTAGTCTGTAACCAAATAAAAGATTACTGTAAACCGGAATCAACTCAACGTGAACACCAAAGTGACGCCAGGTTACCCCGGGTTGAGGATCTATATGGTATTGAGTAACGTATTTACACCGTTCTCAGTACAGGCGTGATAAGCTAAGTGTATTGTCGTAGGTTTGTGGTATCGAAACCAACCATAGGAGGGGTAGGCCTCTGGGACCTCCCACGCTCTCTGTTCCGTACACTTCTCCCTCCCGTGGCATTCTGTGCCAGCAAGTTGGAGAAAATGATACGAAACTCGGAGGTACACCTCACAAAATTGGGGAGTCTATAAAAGAAACCCAGGATCATCCCCAACAACACCCTCTATTAGGGTCCGAGGGAATCTCGACAGGAGATGTGATGGTGCCAACATCTCTACCCGTATGGAAACAGGTGTCGATAGAACAACGGTTTCGGTTCGTAACACAAAGCACTGCATTGTTCTATCCGTATTTATAAAAACACTAATCTTGTCCAAATTGGACCTCAGAAAGTTCTGAACTTGCATATCTAGATGCTATAATGCATCATAAACAAGCTGAACCAAAGTTTTCATTACTACTTACAGTTATTTAGTTTGTTGTAGACAAATTTTGCCGGAGCAACTGAACGAACATCCTCCTGTCGTGAGTTGTTTATGCTAATTGCTGGACCCGGATGTGCTTCCTTCTCCCTACCCTGCGGCTAGCCTGAGGCTTTATACCGAGGTAAAATATATATATATATATGGACCCCACAAAATATATGAGTAGGTATCCCAAGTGCCTTGCCAATCCACCAATAATCTGTGTGTGGAGCGTTAAAATTCATCATTTTCAATCTGTTGGTGTGTTCCAAGTTGTTCACCAATTGAAATAAAATCTAAAGCAAAATAAAGCTTCATATTTCTTCTTTCTAATAGTACCATCCACATTAGGATATTACTTTGATCAGCTACAGAAAACCAATGCTTTGTCAAGTCCATTTATGTAGAAAATCACCTTTTGTTTCAACTCACTTATGCATGAAATTTTACACTGCTTCTTCAAACCTATGGCGCCCATTCACTAGAGCTAGCATCATCATGCCAATGATATCACTTTGTTGCCAATACTATAGGCCATATAGTCATATTTAGTCCTTGAATAAATTCTTTGTCCATCTATTTAAAATTTTAATTTAAAATGTTCAATTAACCACTATTTCTGAACCGAATAATGGATAACTTAGGTTTTTCCATGAAAATAAAGATCTTTTTTTTTCTTTAAAAAAAAGAAATTAATCATGATTCTTAGCAATGCACGATGTGAAGGCGCAAATTTGAGACAAAATAAATGTTGGCTCTACTTAATAATTGAATGCTAAAGCTGTTATGCAATGGGCCAGTTATGCAATGTGACATAAACACACTGCCCACACACACACATCCACACACAGGGTTTGAAAACATTTTTTGTTAAAACATTCACATCTATCAAATTGTATTGTATATAATGTAAACAGAAAGAGCATATTGAAGGTAGTACAGTGTGAAAATTCCATGCAATTATCTTGTACGGTTGCTTTTCTGTACCATTTTAAGCCTGCTCAAAGTTGGGCATTTCCTTTTACCGGATTTTATCACTTGTCAAATTGAGCTCTGGACCATTTTAAACCTATTTTTTAAAGCTTTTCCCAAGCATATGTAGTTCTGAAAAAAAATAGCAGTGACAAGACTCATCAGTAGGTTAGGGATAAATCAGAATAATTTAATATGGGTTCCAATTTTTTCCACAACCAAGCCCCCAAAGGTGGTCCAAAGTGAAATTTGGAAATTGGTGAAATTAAGGAAATTGTTATTTCATGCATCTTTGAAGATGTATATCTTGAAATGTAACCACATCAGACCCCTCAATCTTTTTATTCTCATTGTATAGGCCATGGATTTGAAGGAAAAAATACAGGAAGTCTGATAGGGTGGTTACTTTAAATTGTTGGGGCCATCAAAAATGCTATCTTTACAGTTTTGGGTGGGACCAATTAAGTAACAACCTAAAAAAGTCCATATCTTCTTTAATATTAGGTAGATTTTCACAAATGAGGTGTCATTTTATTTCAAATTAAATATACTAACAGATAACATCCATTAAATCAAACTCCAAACTATTTTTGAAAATCACTTGGGATACCTAATATGAGACTGTCTCAAAAGGTGCTAAGCAATATGGGACAACACTTTGTCCATTATAACGATCAACATACTATCTGCTTATGCATTTGCTCAGGATAAACTGATGGTGTTTCATAATCCCAATAGAATACATATTGATTTGAAGCAAATGACCCTGTGTTTTTAGTGTAACTGTTTCTGTGCTGTTTTGTGTCAATCGTTACAATGGACCCAAAAAAAAGAGTTATCACCTTTTGAGACAGGCTCATTTATATATTGATCTGCCAATACTAATATATATATAGGCCCGGGCTAGTAGAACCATATCACTTTCTACACTCACCTATGACGAACTGCACATTCTATGATTCAGCCAGGCCTGAGCATTAATGTTTTGACGGGATCCGCCGCAATTGCGCAGGTTTCTGGGTTTAATGCTATGATGGCAGCAGCCGTTCTGGTTGTGCATATGTGTTATCGTTTGGACGGGATCCATCGCAAATGCGCCGTTCCACAGTGTATGCATCGGAGGACGGCATGGGGTCATAGCACCATATCAGTTTCTACTATCATGAACTGCATGTCACCTATGATGAACTGCACGTTCCGCAATCCCAAGTCGTCCGCCGGCACCTATGCTGCGGAACAGCTGCTGCCGTCATAGCATTAAGCCCAGAAACCGGCGCATTTGCGATGGATCCCATCCAAACCATAAGGCATGAACAGAACAGTCGCTGCCATCATAGCATTAAACCTGGAAATCTGCGCATTTGCGGCGGATCCCGTTAAGCCATTAACGCTCAGGTCCAGCTGTATCGTAGAATATGGCTGCTGGCATTATAGCATTAAACGCAGAACCTGAATCCAAACGATTAAGCATAGGCACACCCAGAACGGCTGCTGCCATCATAGCATTAAAACCGAAAACCTGCGTATTTGCGGCAGATCCCCTCAAACTATTAATGCTCAGGCCCGGCTGATGTGGCCAGCATGGAATGGCTGCTGCATTAGTTAATAGTAATCTAAAAGATCTGAAAGTGAAAAACTTTCAAACGCACATATCTCACTCCATATGGTTCACTCCCTTTTACATTCCATAACCAAAAAAGTTGTCCTTTTATATTTAAATTTCAAACGGATGCGCGCAAAACATACATACATGAATACACATTGTATATATGACGTCCTATACACAAATAGCCTGAACTGAGACAATTAACTATGTGTGGTCTCTGTGGCCTAGTGGTTAAGGTGTTGAACTTGTAATTTAAAGTTGTTTGGTCTTATGGGTTCAAAACCCATACAGTCCAAAACAACAAAAAAACGTTTTTCATCTATATGCGTTTCTCATTGAATTATGCATTGTAATTGTACTGACATATATCTTACATTAAAGCAAATACATCAGTTTTACTCTCCCTTCTCCCCACTCTCCCAGCCATTTTCACAACAGCTGTCACATGACCAATCTAGGTCACTCTACACCACCAAGTGGAAAAGTTCAGTACTAAGCATGCACCACCCTGTGGCACAAATTAAAACTATTCCGAGTTTGTTTGTTTTCCAAGCAAGGTATACCGGCCAACTTTAAGTCAAATTCTCAGCACACCCTGGCGCACGCACACCCGCAGCAGGCACAGCGCACGAGACGCCGATACCACTGTACCAGCATTTAGCCACCACCAAACGCACCAAGAGCAGTCATAAGCCGTGTTCACACGGGCAAAATGTGAAGCGAATTAGACAAGTCGGATCATATGATGCGATTTAGTTTGAAAGTGTTTCGCGTTCACACGGGCAGTGCTTTGAATCGGTTTAAGGCGGAAGTGGATATCTGCGCATGAGCAAGTCCAGACTAACCAGCACCAGTTTGGGTGCGTCGACGTCGACCGAGAGAGTGTGGGTTCGACCTAGATATGTATGGATTGAATCGTATTGGTTTGGAAGGGTCAAAACTTCTGCTGGGCAGTGAAACCCTACAAATAAATGATGAAAAAAATATCTGTGCATAGATAGCAGTTTCATTAATTAAATTATATAATATGCGCTTTTGATCGACCGGAAAGTCAACAAACTAAGGTCTCGACTGCGCATGCGTGTCACGTCCTTAATCCGCCTCAAGTTAGTCGGTTGCGTTCACACGGGCGATCTAAGTCGATTCATAAAATTCGCTTCATATAAACCACCTACAGAGGTGATCTAATTGATTCGATCTAGTTGATTCGAATCAGCCCTAAACCGACTCAGACGCGCGTTCACACGCCAAATCTGAGCCGAACTAGGCAATTCGATTCATATGATTCGAATTAACTGCCCCGTGTGAACACGGCTATAGCGTGTACTACTCACTCTATCCAATCGAGCCCTTGGCCCACAAGCCCATTATAAAGTTCTCGGCTGGAATCTGTGGTTGAGACAATCAATCAATCAATAGTTCCGTCCTCTAGTCGAGGGTTGGATGCAATGGTTCTCCACTTGTCCCGATGTTGTGCTGTTCTGATAGACTGTGAATAATTCAAGCCTGTCCACTGTGAAATATTTGTAAACCATGATGTTCTTGGTCTCCCTCTCCCTCTGCTGCCATTCACCTTCCCTTCCAACAATGTACGGTATATTGAACTCTGACGAATGATGTGGCCAAAATAAATAAGTTTCTTTGTCTGTATAGTGGCAAACAAGCGTTTCTTATTTTTAATTTTTCTGAAAACTTCTTTGTTGGTGATCTTCTTTGTCCATGATATTTTCATCATCCTTCGATAAGTCCACATCTCAAATGCTGCTAAACGTTTGTACATTTTCTTAGAGATTGTCCATGTCTCTGCCCCATACATTAGAGTAGACCACACATAACACTGAAGAATACGCTTCCTTGTTTGTATTAATATCTTACTTGATGTTAACACTCTATACATTTTGGAGAATGTTGTTCGGGCTATTGTTATCCTTCTTTTAATTTCTTCCTCACATCTCCCATCATTTGTAATCTTTTGTCCGAGATATATGAATTCGGATACTTGTTCTATGTTTGTGCCATCTATGGTTATATTGACATTTGGTTTATCTGTCTTTTTACTTATAACCATTGTTTTGGTCTTCCTGGCATTCATCTTCATGTTGAATAGTATTCCAGCTTTATTGATTCTATTCACTATATCTTGTAGGTTTTTCTCACTGTCTGCTAGTATTACACTGTCATCGGCATATCTAAGATTGTTGACGTTCATGCCACCTATTGTCACTCCCTTGCAATCTTGGTTGTGTAGGCAGGCTATAATGAAATCAGTACAGGCAAGAAGAGAAAGGAAGAGTATAAAGAATGAAAGTAGAGAGAGAGACAATGCCCTCAGGTTTATTATTTATAGTGGTACATGGATCTGGTATGGCATACCACCTGACCGTGTTCTCCAATGAGAATCAAGCATTTATAGTTCCACCAATGAACATCAAGCATTCCTGTTTCACCATGGCTAGAGTGATCTGCCCACCACCACCATGCGGTGTGGCTGCTTGGCCACCACCTGCCTGAGCTGAGTGTGTGGTGATCCGTGACTAACAGAGGGGAGAGCTGGTAGTGGGTAGAGCTCCAAGTGCCCCTTACACACTATATCTAGTGCCTCTAATATCTGACTAATACACAATGACTATTGACCATGAGTAAAGTATCACCAGCAACTACATTTATACATTCATGCACCTGGCACTATATACCATTTACCATTATAGACCATTTGCATTCCCCCAACAATGCGTTTTATCGGAATATTTTACACCATGCCATGTTTTTTCAAGGGTGACAGTTAACATGTATATATCCAACTGCTGATATATGGTCCAGCAGAGAAGTGCCATTTGTGATTGACCTTGTCTTTGAGTCTAAAGTTTTTTTTATTGTTGATTATTGATGTTTAGGGCATATATATATATATTCAAAAACTGCCGAGTGACATCATGTCACCCTTGAGCAATTTGTGCTAGGAGGCTAAATCCAAGATGTCAGCCACTAAGTCAGAGAAAATCTATGTTCCTCATATCTTCGCAACTAGATAAGATAGAAACATGAATGAAAGGTTGTTTTCTATGTTTTCATGCATTAGGAATCAAATGCCACTATGATTTTCCCAATGTAATGCAAAGAAAATCAAGATGGCCACCATATTTCATTCATTTCAGTACATTCTCAAGAAGCTATCACTATATCATATTTTAAATGCTTAGCTGCTTAAAATATCTTAAGTATTTGTTGACCTTTCAGGTGCTTTCTCAAGTAGCTAAGTTTATATTCACTCATGGTGACTTTATAGTGCTTCCCCCCTGGGAGACCAGGCCACCAGCACCATGACCTGATATCCCACCGGGTCACATTATTCTGATATTGAGCCAACCAGTCATTGCCCTATCCTAGTAATGCTGAGCGCCTCGCTAGAAACAAGTATACATTTTTAAGTCATTGGTTTGACTTGAATCCCAGGATCTACCAAAAAGGACACTCAATCACCATGACTTTCCCAATAAAATGCACACAAAAATAAAGATGGCAACCATAACAGGATAAAGATATAGCTGTTTTAAGTGAAATAAATGTCCTGTAGGTATTTTGATACGCTATACATGTTATCATGTAAGGTATAGGCTGATAACTAATATGCATGGTAAATAAGACATGATTAATTAATTAAGTGTGTTGTGTTTATTACAACAACATGAGACTGAGTCTATTTCTGGTCAAATTAAATTTGCTGGTTCAATTACTCAAAACATGTTTGTATGCTGTTACATGTAAGATCTATTTATGATGATTTGGAATTAGATTGTTCAACGGATAGTCACTGTTATTCATCACAAAGCATCTGCATTGCAGCAAATTCCATCACGATAAGCCCAGAACCTTGTGCGAGACTAATTGGCAATTCTGCAACCACATCTGGATGAACAACATGATGAGTCGCAAGACAGCACCTGTTGTAAGATGGTGTCTAGGATTGTTATGGGTACAAGTGGTGGATGCGCGTCTCTCACGGTGCACCATATGAATGCTTGATGATGTTCATATTTTACGTTTTCCTCGAACGCTTCGCTGGTTGGTGGTAGAGAGTACAATCTTGGTGTTGATGTATATCATTTTCCTCTTTTCACAGCCCAAGCACTGAGTCATGCTTTTGATATTGTGCCACCTTTATTTTGTTCCAAACATGCAGTCATGAATGTGGTTGCTGCTGTTTCACCATTGGCAGTGATGCATCGACTTGCCCCAGAAGTGGCAGATGAAGACCACTTCTTAGAACTTTCAGGACAGTGTTCTTTCCAATGCCGAAACAGCAACCAACAGTGTCACAACCAGAAAGTGCATGAGGAGCAAGGATTTCTGGTATAATGTCTCTGTGCTTCTCAATAGCCTTGCCTTGTCAATTATGACTCAGTCTTTGATTGGAAATTCCATTCTGACCATGATAATGCAGAAGCAATATGAACACGCTGTGAAACTGTGAACCCTGTGCCATGAGCATTTGCTGCACGATGATGATATCTGGCTCTTTCTGTGTAGTATCCATATCTCTTCTGTTGATGATGACTCCTCCATTGCTGATCTCAACTGGAGTTATTCTTCAATACAGATATTGCTTTTGAACATCTCAGATCTCCCGTTTCTGTGAGCATCGATGTTGGTATTAGTGCCAGCTCATGAACGTCCTTGATGAATAGATTAAGTTGGTGTCAAACACATTTATTTCACCAACTTTTACACTTTTCTTCATCACTGCCATGGCCATGATCATGTTGTTGATGGCATCATGGAAAAGCTCTGGCCAGGTCCTTTCGAATTCAGACATCTGTTCTCTTCCAACTTCAAGGGAATCTTGTACATTGACTGTAGTAGTACCCACTCTGCTGTTGACAATGTTCACTATGCCTTCAGGATGACTCACTGGATCAAGAGGATCGATGTTCATCTCCAGCTTGTGTTGGGTGCCCTCTCCTATCACTGGAGATCCAAGCTTGAGTTTCCTCTCTATTAATGTTCTGCACATTACCTCCATCATCATTGACCATTTCACTGAGGTTGGACTCCAACTTGCCACAAATGTAAATACTTAAGGCCCATGTTTTGAGTGTTTCAGGCCACAAAGTGATGTCAATGATACCTCCTTTCCTGTGACCGTATCTCATGAAAGTAGTCTCTATATACATATCACTCCAGATCCCATTCCAGATCCCAGGAATGTGTCTCATCACATGCTCTCCTTTCATGAACTGATCCAAGGCCTTAGCAGGGAGAGCTTCCATCCATCTGAGATAGAAGAGTCCATATCATGCTTAGTGGACATGGCCAGCTGTGAAGAAGTAAGGCAACATTAAGGGTAAGGCTTTAAGATGAAGTGGCCAGTCCCCTTCCCTCTCTGCTATGATAAACCTCAACATGATGAATACTAGTTTTATGAGTATATCAACCCATAGCTTAATGGTTTTACTTCTGCTGGTAAGAACAAGTCACACCAAAGGTATGCATGAGATTGATAAGTTTCTTGGAGTCACGAATCATTACTGCAAGATCAATCTGAATACTGGTTGGTTGATTGTGCAGCGCAGTTGTGATGATCAATGGGAATGCCTGGCAGAGAAAACTTAGAGAGTAGATCAAGCATGGTTTTATGTGGCTATATCACGGTTCATTTTGGTTTCGTAGTGATGTTTATCTGTTGGAGTGTCCTTAATTTCCTTCATGACCTGCTTGGTGAATTTTGTCAAAGCAACATCTAGATCATCATCTTCTTCATCAACCAGTTTCAGTATTGTCGATGCTGTACTGCAAAAGATTATGATACTTGCTATGCCTGGAGAACTCAGCACAAGGAGATCATCTGCCAAATAGTCGGAGAAATACTTCCTGCCACCAACTGAGTTGCAAATGGCAAATGAAATGAAGTATACTGCTTCCATCGAAAAGGATTCTTTGGATCTTTCTCCAATGTACATACCTCCCCACACTATATATATTGTTCCTGAAAGCTAAAGTTTGAAGCACATGAAAATTGTGTTTTCTTGGTGGAGGGCTTGGGGGGGGGGGGAGTCACAGAAGGTGCTTCATCTTGCTTGGTTCCATTGAGATGTCTCTGTATTTCACTATTTTCGTGATGCATAATAAAACCTCTCTAAATCGACTGATCTTGGGACCGTCTTTAAGTTGTCCATTTAGGGAGGAGGTCGGTTTAAGGAGTTAGAATATGGTTACAATGGCATTGTTGGCACCCAAATAAAGCAATCGATATAGGGGAGTGGTCTATCTGTGGAGGTGGTCGGTTAGAGAGGTTTTACTGTATATGTAAATTTACACAGCTCTTATGGCATTTCAAGGTAAAGTCATAATTCCCTTGCACAGATTCCTCAAGTGCTTGATGTTTACCTTCAAGATAGATTTTGCTGCACTAGATGATGGTTTCAATTCTGCTCAGTCCAGATCACACTGAAACCTCCACTTAAAGAAACACTTGCCGGCGATGACATATGAGGTGGACCTATAGATCTATAGTCACACCTGGATAGATAATAATTAAAGGCACATTTAAGTCAGTTGTAAGTTATTCAAGTGGTGAATATACACCAGTCAGGATGGCCGAATCAATTGAGTGTCCGTCTCCCGAATTGTCCTTGCATGTACCAGGGATGAAAGTGGTCTCCGGGAAAAAAAGTGAAATGCTGATATTCTCCCATAGACTTAGCATTGTCAGGGAATCGCTGAAAATTCCCGGAAGTCGGATTTCATACATATTGGTATATGCTGATAGTGCTGCACCGTTTGAAGCATGTATTAGTAGTATACGCTGCTAGTGTTGTGGTGTTTGCACCACATATCGGTATACACTGATAGTGCTGCGGTGTTAGAAGCATGTATTAGTAGTATATGCTACTAGTGCTGCGGTGTTTGCACCACATATCGGTATACGCTGACCCTGCTGTGGCATTTGAAGCCATTAGTAGTATATGCTGCTAGTGCTGCGGCATTTGCACCACATCTTAGTACACGCTGATGGTGCTGCAGCATGAAATATCGTATTGGTTGGTTGGTTGTTGGAGTTTTACGTCCTGGCAACATCTAAGGTCATATCAGGACGGGTGCAACGTATTATTATACACTTATAGCTACAGGAAAAATCCTGGAAATCGCGGAGATCTTTCATCCCTAATGTACGCTAAATCGACCGACCTTGGGACCAACTTTAAGTGGTCCATTTAGGGAGGTGGTCGTATTAGGGAGTTGGAATATGGCTACAATGGTATTGTTGGGACCCAAATAAAGCGATCGATATAGGCGAGTGGTCGATCTGTGGAGGTGGTCAGTTAGAGGTTTACTGTAGTTACGCTTAAGATATGATGTAGCAAGAAGAATTTCCATTTTTGTAAGCACTCTCTTTTCTTCTTAATTTTATCAATTAAAAGTTTTTACACGAAGGTTGAAAATAGTGAAAAAATGGAGTGGGTATAGGTATGTGCACACCAGTCGTTATCTGCATAATATTTGTTGCTAATTATATCCACAGGTAGTGTCAAGTTAGCATCCCAGTGTATCCTAAATTAGACAGGGGATAAGACGCTAGAACTCTCCAAGTGGTCACTTCCTGTCAAGGAAGATTTAATTAGAAATGCTGATATCTGGGTTTTTTTTGGTACTTCTTCTATTTAAGTTTATCACTTTTGGGAAAGTAGAAGGAGGAGGATGAGTAGGAGGAGGGGCCTGAGGCGCTCAGCATTATTAGGATAGGGCAAAGACTGGTTGGCTCAGCGTCAGATAACGTGACTGAGTTGGATATGAGGTCATTGTGCTGGCAGCCTCATCTCCCAGTGAAGCAGCACTATAAAGTCACCATGAGTGAATATAAACTTAACTACTTGAGAAAGGACAACAATATAATGTACTGAAATTGAGAATGTACTGAAAATGAATCAAATATGGTGGCAATCCTGATTTTTTTGCATTTTATTGGGACATCATAGTGGCATTCGATTCCTTATGCCTGAAAACATAGAAAACTTTAGACTCAAAAACGAGGTTCCATGGTAGGCCCTACTGTTCTCTTCCAACTTCATACTATCATGCCATATATGCTATAACCCTAGTCACTGGTCAGAAAAAGCCGTCGTAAATATCTATTAGTATTACCTATAGATTTATTACTATTTACTACCTATCTATTAAACTATATACACATAGAACCACTTCCCTGCCATGCATAACATAGAATCTACTTTCGATTTGCATAGTCGTACAGATTCAATGAATAAACATACAGGAAGACCACTGGAAATGCCGCAGCTGTAGGCTTGAAAATCCAGCTTATTTCGAAGGTGGTGTTGGGGTGTTTTCTATCACAAACAAAGCCAAAGCTACGTAACAATTAGATCAAAGATTCACCTGTACTCATGCTACTGTAGTGCGATGTTCATCTTTTATCTATGTAACAATGGCGTCAATACCTATGATTATTTATGAAGTATGATGTGCACTTTTGTTTTGCCATCAGGGCCAGGCCCAGCCCCAGGAGAAATCAATGAATTATTCAATAACAAACATAACAATAGCCAGGCCTCGACACGATAATGTGTCGTTAATTTTAAAACAGAATATGTATTTATAATAGTGTTCTCAATTCGCAGGATCTGTCCTATACATTGGTTTGTTTAAAAAGGCATATCGGATGCCGCTGAAGCCGTGGCTTACTGGGTATCGATGAGGTTGTGTGGTGGGGAAGGGGGCGGGGTGGGTGACTGCGCATTCCAGTCTCCAGACTCATGCGTCGGCCCGCCCCGTCACCGCTCCACCGGTCGACTCGGTGCTCAGTGCGCACTTAGTTGACCGGCACTAACCCCCACATACATCCCTTCCTTGCCCTCTAGTTTAGCTGTACACACGTCTACACGGTACGAACCGCATCCTACCTGTGAACACTTTCTGGAGATCGGGAGAAGTGGAGGACGGGAGAGATGAAGGCCACTGTCGACACAGCGCTCTCAGAAACTGGGTCACTGCCCGGCCCACCGGAATCTTGTTTCCTTATCTCCTCCTGGGTTTGTGGCGGAGAGCTCCAGCGGCTGTCTGTGGCATAAGCATATTCAGCGCTAAACGGAGCGACCCAACTAGCCACGGTGCGACCCAACCAGCCACGTTTGAACTCGTTTCAGCTCGTTTAAACTTGTTTCCGGTACAAAGGCTAAGGGACCAGCTTGGAAACTGAGCGATAATAGAGGAGGTGTAATGACGTCACGAGACAACTTCCGGTGGCCATATTGGATTACATATGAAAGGCTTGGAAGTGCTTACATTGTGTTTATTTACTGATTTGTTGGTTTATTTGCCACTGTTTTGAGCAGTTTTCCTTCAAAGGCTGGGGGAAAAGGGTTTTTTGATGGAGGGGAAGTATTTGATTAATCATGTAGCCTCATATCTTTGCTAAAGAGCAGTATGTTGACACTTTGGATGCTCTGGCAAAGAATTAGACAGGTTCAGGCAGTACCCGCTAGGTGGCGCTACATTCTTCGGCAGCCCTGGCTACAGGTAGGCCCAGTAGTGGACGTAGTGTTCTTGGTATAAGACAGGGGGCGCCATAGGTGGTATTAAGTGTAATCCAAGATGGCTAACCGCTGAGTGATGACGTCACGTGCACTCCCTCTATAGCAGAAAAGTTCATAAGCTACTCACAGTGTTCCATAAGCATATTCAGCGCTAAACGGAGCGACCCAACTGCCCATGGTGCGACCCAACCAGCTATGATTGAACTTGTTTGAGCTCGTTTAAACTTGTTTCCGGTACAAAGGCTAGGGGACCAGCTTGGAAAGTGAGTGATAATAGATGAAAACCCCTGTGCCTCTGCCCATGCAAATGAATGCCAGGGGACCAGGCTAGACCTCCACAGAGCTAGCAGTGTAGTCAAATATTATTTGTCTAGTTTATTTCGTTTATTTTTCAGACATTATCACATATTCATCTATCTTTTGAACATATTAAATTGTTTGAAGTATATTTGAAATTGATCTACATTGATTTCTGTTTAAATCACACAATATCACTACTTAATGAATGGGAAACTCATCCTGCAAGGGTATGCTCGATATTACTCAGTGGGAACGCATTTTTCGTCGTTTCGTCGCTGTGGACCCTTCTGCAGTGTTCTGGGGCCGTATGCAGGAGTCAGTGTTAGCGGTGTTCGGTGTTACAGCCTATTACCGGTTAGCTATCGCCGATGTCGTGAACTGTGTCAAGTGGTATGCAGGAGCGCGTAACACTTACATTATAGCTAAACGAGAAATTATTTATAGATTGGGGAACCCGCGTGTCGCTGGTATCGGCAACAGCGGTGACAGTTCTACTTGTTCGACCGCTTCAGCGAAACTTTTGTTTTCGCATTGACGGCAACCACTAAGCTAGACAACTAGAACGGCTGCAAGAGCATTTACCCCCTTTGGAAGTAACAAAACAACAAGGTCTACGTCTAGAACACTGCATTTAGGTTTGTCGACACTGGCTGATTTCGCTCGAGGCAAAGCATTGTCGTGATCTGTGAGTTTTTTGTGACAGTCGCCTAGCGTTCGGTGGACACGCCTACGCCTATAAACGCCATTCAAGTACATTGTCCATTACTAGTATGAGTACAACTACTAAGCTTTCTTGAACAAATACGCAAACTGTGAATCTGGCACTAGGACGTATATCTACCTAAAACAACACTACGATCTGTACGATGGCGTCCCAATCTCTGAGTCAGGTGGCGAATAAGAGACAGAGGAAGTGCAACTACGGGCACAATGAAATCCAAGTGCTCTTGGAGGAGGTGCTGCTGCGGAGGGTTGTTTTGTTCTCGTCGTTCAACAATAAAGTCACACACATAGACAAGAACAATGCCTGGGACAAGGTGGTCGCAGCAATAAACGCCTGCGGCGTCGCCAAGCGCTCTCGTTGCGAAATCAAAGAAAAATGGAAGGCAATGAAAAGTGAGGTGCTTGCCCGACAGAGAAGGGCCATGCAAACTGGAGGTGGGCCGCCAGAGCCTCCGCTTCCATTCGAGGAGACGATCCAGGAAATAATCGGGTTCGAGTCGAACCTGTACAAGGGAGTGAACGGTAAGTTGTGCAATGGGGATAGGATAATCAAGAAAAACCTATCTCAAATTCAAAGTGATTGTTTGAGGTAGCAGTGAAAACATGCCAACAAAATGCAACCGAGGTCATTCCATCCCATTACTTTTGTTAGATATATGGCACACCATTATCCCCTTTAAGTCGATCAATAGGTGTTATTAGCATTCAAAGGCAAATAGTGTAGATGGTAATGAAACTAAAAATGACTGTAACATAATCGGTTAGTTCGGCATAACAATAACAGGGACTTGAATTAAATAGGCATACAAATACAAAATGGGATAATATTTAAGTTGCTATCAAGAAAGTATATTTTTTTACCATCACCTTTTGGTTTGAAGGAAATATAACAAAGAAATGTGAGTGCTATTGGTGTGGCTAATAACGTTTATTATTGTCTTAATTTCCAAACAGTTGTTATGTCACAGCTTAATTTTTTTCCCCTCTGTTTCAGTGACATATACAGACAGCTTCGTCGGTGAGTACAGTCATCAATAGTTGTCAGCGAATCCAGTCACCCCTACAGACCGTAAAATGATTAATAACATTCAAGCTTATTTACAATATTTTATAAGTCCCCATGCCCTCTACTGCCATGGCGCATCGGTGCTTGCATCGTTATACACTTTTTTGCCTAACAATAAATGTTACATGTCTGCATAGCAACTAATTGGTACAGTTTTATATTGTCCAAACTATTCTCTTTTCCCTCAACACGTAACACTACGCGTACCGTTAGAATACACACATGCACGCCATATCATAGATGTACAGATTTCCATAAACAAGGATGTGGGAGAGCTGTTTGGACAACTATATACATTACAGACACGTTCACCGCTTGAAAATAATTGGTATGTGACATGAACCTTACCACACCAACCTTGTCCAAGAAGTGAGTCTCTACTCATTTAGCCGCTCTTGGTGAGCGAATACGGGAACACAGTGAATGCGGTTATTAAGCGAATATATAATTATTGATACACCCATTATGTTTCTTCTTTCCAGGCCCCTCTGCGGTCCCCCTGCCTGTGGGTAGCGACGTAGAGATCGCAACGTCTGAAAATGTCCCAGTTTCGTCGCACACAACACGCCGTAGCCTCTGCAATGTGCTGAGTATGGGCGACAGAGTGATGTGCCCAGACACCCCCCCAGGGTACCGTAACGCCAACCTGCTGCACGCTGACCGGACAACCCGTAACTCCAACAGGCGCCGAGTACACAGGTTCGTGGAGAAACACAGGTAACTACTCTTTTTGTCGGTGTCTAATAAAATTACAACCACGAATGGTCTACCCGTAAACATAGCCACAAATTAAATGAACCAATAGCAACATTTGACACATGCATTGCCTCTGAAACTACATTCCCTAAATGAACACTCGTTATCACAATATAATAACAAGAGTGCTCTGCCGCTGTGAGCACCCTATGTAATTACAAAACTCTCCCCCTTCATTTCACCTGTGATGCAATCAGCCTAATCAATTTAACCATGTCTGGAATGAGGAAGGAAAACTAGTCACAATGATGAACAGTGAATAAGTTGTGCTTTATTGGCAGCAACTCCTGTCATCCCCCTTACATGTGACCTAGCACCTGCACTCCCTATATACGGCCCACACTATGTCTCATTGTCACTTTAGCCTGTATACTGAAACAGTGCCCACAACCCATGGGACAGGAGTCCTATGGCTGTGGATACACTCAATTTGAATAGATGAATTTGGATAGCATCAGACAGAGTGTCTGGGGTTCCGGTGTAGCAGGAAATCGCAAACCCTGTAAATCGCAAACCCCCACTTGTGATTTCCTAGGAAATCGCATATCCCCCCTGGAGATCGCAAACCCCCCATTCGGCGGCGGCGATTTGTTTACTTTACGTTCATCGAGTTTAGGGTTAAATTGGTCAAATTTCACTTATTTGGTTACCAATTTAACCCTAAATTCGAAGCGTTATTAAGGCTACTGCCGCATTGGCGGCGATATTACTAGTTATATTTTCGAATCGACGAGGGTAAAGTAAACAAATCGCCGCCACCGCCAGTATGGAACGCGACGTCGATGCGGCGGCGATTTGTTTACATTACGTTCGGCGATTAATATCGTCGCCAATGCGGCGGTAGCCTTAATAACGCTTCGAATTTAGGGTTAATTTAATGAAATTTCACGATTTGAGTATATAATTCTGTTAAATATAGTCGCATTGAATAGATTTGGCCCGAATCGGTCCCAAAACACAGGGGGGTTTGCGATTTCCAGGGGGGGTTTGTGATTTCCTAGTAAATCGCAAACCCCGGGGTGTGCAATTTCCAGGGGTTTGCGATTTACTGCCACACCTGCTCTACAGTAGGTGTGTCTCACTCTAGATCCAGGATGAGAGTGATTTTCCTTCAGTGTGACTGAAGCAAAATCTTGAATAATTAATTAGCTGAGACTAGTGTGTGGTCAGGATAGGCCAAGGGAGTCAGGTGACCGGACATTCCCCAGCCAGCCAATTAGACACTCCCCACAGACTGGGTGGGTGACCACCCCCTTTAGGGGCTGTCACTCAAACCAGCTGCAGGTGGTGCACTCTATACATATGCAAATTAGGCAGGTGGGTCAGTCGGTGGTCCTGGGTGGACAGGATGTTGCATACAGTTACAGATATGTATATAGATATATATACTAAACTTGTTCTTTTTCCTCCAATTGTATTCTTTATAAACACATAGAGAAACATTTCAATAATCCTCTACTGTCTCTTTTATAGAAAATCTCTTCATTAACTCCAAACATCATATATAACATATAGTTCACATCACTCAGTATCATGTACAATGGGAGTGGGATTCTGTTGCTTTTAGTTTACATAACCTGGTTCCCACCCCAGCATCCAAGAATAATAATGCTCTCGGCCAATATATAATTCTTAACCGAAAATCCGTATATTTTTATAACAAGATAAGTCAACCCATCTACCGCTAAATACTCATGGATAAAAGCTGTAAATATGCACTTTAGACGACACAAATTGGTTCACATTGAAATGACCAACTGTAACTAACCATTTGTCACACCCAATTGAGATACCCATGTGTATGTGTACGTTATCTGCCATGTCCGATCCTTGATGTTCACAGTGGCCGCCAGTGCGTCTACTGTGACTGTCCAGCCGGACGGCACCACCCCTTCCCAGGTAGACGAAATCACCCACACTCCGTTGACACACAAGGAGGTGCGTGGCAGACGTCGAGCAGGCAGAGCAAGCCCACAGTGCACAACTGACCCGGAAGAGCGGGCTGCTTACATGGAATTTCTGTTGAGTGGGACAGAAAAAAACAAGATGAAGACGTGGCTGATCGATGCGCAATATAGGAAAGAGACGGCGCACATACAGTTACTGGAGGCGCAGTATCGGCTCGAAATGTTACAGATACAGAAGCTGGAGAGGGAAATTGGTTACTGTACGTAAATCTGTTTTGTCGGCCGGCTCTCCGTTAATAAAGTCTGTCAACACATGTACATACGTTTTGTCTAAATTATTACCATGTTACACACAATATAGCGACAACATATTAGAGTGCAAAGTGTTATTCTAAGTACAGAAAGGAAATAAAAAAAAATTGTCTGCGACTCTCTGACGAAAAGCTTTCCCGACGACTGCTCGGACGCGCTCACTTTGTTGGTAGTTCCATGGGCGATGGGGTTCATTTTGAACAGGCGGTTCATCGTGTCCGGCATCTTCGTGGTCTGAATCGCCATCAGATTCAGAGTCAGAGGGGTCAGGGACGCGCATATCTCTAGCTTTGTTATGCAAGATGATGCACACCGTGATGACATTGCACGCTTTGTCGGGCTGTAAGCGCAGCCTGCGCAGACAGTGCCACCGTCGCTTGAGGACACCTATCGATCGTTCCACAATGCACCTAGCGGACTTGTGGTGTACATTATATCATTCCTGCTGAGCGTTGACTGGGTTCATGAACGGGGTAAGCAGCCAGTCTCGCAACATGTAGCCACTATTCCCTAGGAGAACGCCTTGGACGGGTTTCGCGTCGGGACTCTCAAATGCCTCGAAGAGGTCCGATTCATGTAGAATGCGGGCATCATGCACACTTCCCGGCCACTTGACGATGCAGTTTATGAACCTAAGATCCCCGTCGCAGATGACCTGCAGTGACAAATGACACAAACCACATAAATCAGATGACAGAAAGGGGTTAGGCGTCCACTATATGTATGTAACAAAGTATAGTGTATGTACAAGGGTCACTCTCCTGAAAACTGGTCACGATGAGATGGGATTTTAAAACATCAATAAATACCTTCCTACTTATTTTTGTCCTTATACTTTTCATATTCATGTTCAGATTTGATGAAAGAAATAAGGGAAATAAAATAAACTGTGTTCAACTTTGGTCCTTTTAGTTATGAAGTGTTTTTGTACCAAAAAAAACCATTTTACAGTCAGCCATTTGTAACATGACATATGGGACGTGGTTGAATCCTTATTAACATCTTGTATTGCATTAATATATCAAACAAAACAGTTCCCAAATCAAAAAGGAAGTGTTTATTAACATGTATGGATGCTTAAATTTAAAAAAAATAAATAGGTATCTTCAGAAATAACATTACAAATCTCTGTCACACGTGTAACCGTGGTGTCTGGATGCCACACAAATATCGTACACTAATTATTCAGTGAATAAAGCATGTCTGGGATTTTTTTTTTATTATCAATATAAGCACTAAATATTTCTGTATATTATGCCATGATTAATATGCTTCTAAGTATGATATTATTTAATTCTGATTAGATTTTTATTAAGCAGACTGTGTGGTGTCCTAAACATGTGTTACACATGTGACACATATGTTATTCTGCCATAAGACATACCTTATTCATGGCTTACACCTTTATTTTTCATCTCATCAATTTATATTTTACAGAGATGTAAAGGGGAGATTTCCAGCTTTCATTTGCAACCAAAAAATGTAAAAAATTCAAATATTAGATTTTAACTCTCCATGTGACACTTCTCAGTTTTCAGGAGAGTAACCCACCAACATAAATACCTGAACCTTTTGTCAGGGTCTACGACATAGAATTGTATTACATACCACATGCACTTGTGTCACTTATTTAGTTTAACATATCATCGTATTCAATTGCATCAACATCACACCGATTAAAATAGCTTCCCTGCAAATCTCACCAACATATCGAAAATATGAAACAAACACATGTTATTTCAACAATTTCAGTGACAGGAATGTTTGTTTGCACGTCACTGTATTTTGTCTCAGGTCACACCATTTTGTTTCAAATGTTTCAAATGTCACTTTGGTGAATTTTACAATACAACATGCCTTATTGTAGCCTCAGTCCAAATTGCATCTAGATAGGTCACTGAACAAACAAATTACAACCATTTTCCCCTAAAACTCACCACTGTTGGTGACAGATTTGTAGTCCTTATATGTTACATCACATGTTAGAAAAGCATGACCAATTTTACAGTTGGAAAACGCCATACGTGCGTTAATACTCTACATATTCCCATCATCGTGGCGTCATGTTAAACGGTCCTTTAATATTTTTCCCAGTGTTCCCTTTCTTTTTATTATTGAATAACTTACTCATTTAAGGGTTTTGCATTTTTTTCCAACATACTTAAACTAGGTCGCAGCGTGGATAACCAAAGAACAACTTTCAGGCGTATTAGGACAAACAATATCATGAATATGGGTAAGAAATTGTTTACTGTAACTGGAGATAGACTGTGTGCTATGGCCTGTCACACTTGTTTACATGCTACACGTCGAACTGTCAGTTTGGAAAGGACAAACAACTTTAATGAACATGGCTGTAATATAAGTTAAGTGTACCTGAACGTTGATGGAATGGTAATTTTTCCGGTTTACGAACTCATGTTCATATTCGCTGGGGGCCTGTATCCGGATTTGTGTTCCATCGATGCACCCAAATACATTAGGAAACCCATAGTTTGTGAACATCTTGAGCTTTGTCCTTTCAGCAGCCTCTTGATTCGGTAGTGTCACATACTCGTGCAGTTGGCGTAGCAGTGCATTTGTCACTCTTGTAATTGTGCGTGAAACTGTTGACTGGTCAACACCTACCAATTCTCCACAGACATCTTGGAAACATCCACAAGCATAAAATCTTAGCGCAACCATCACTTGCAACAGGGGCGTCAGTGCTCCTCTCCGGTTAGACAATTCGAGGTCAGGGGCCATATCCAGGAGTCAGTGTTAGCGAGCCAAAACGCGTTTAGATGGGATTTCTGGTTTAGCCCCGAAAAGTCGGTATGCACGAGTCAGTGATAGGCCTAACACCACGCGTTTAAGGTCCGCGATACTAACCCCGTTTCATATGACGTTTAAGGGCGGTGTTAGCGTACGGTTGTCGCCAAATCTATTCAATGCTATCATATTTAACAGAATTTAATACGCAATAAGTGAAATTTGATCAATTTAACCCTAAATTCGAAGCGTTATCAAGGCTACCGACGCATTGGCGGCGATATTAATAGTTATATTTTCGAATCGACGGACGTAAAGTAAACAAATCGCCGCCGCTGCATCGACGTCGCTTTCCATACTGGTGGTGGCGGCGGTTTGTTTACTTTACGTTCGTCGATTCGAAAATATAAGTATTAATATCGCCGCCGTTACGGCGGCGGCAGCGTTAATATTGCTTCGAATTTAGGGTTAATTTCATCAAATGTCACTTATTGCGTATCTAATTCTGTTAAATATGACAACATTGAATAGATTTGGGCCTAATGCACTCGCTATACCTGCTATGGAAAGCGACGTTGATGCGGCGGCTGCGGCGATTTGTTTACTTTACGTTTGTCGAACTATTCAATGCTATCATATTTAACAGAGTTACATAGTCAAATAGTGAAATTTGATTAAATTAACCCTAAAATCGAAGCGAGATTAACAATGCTTGTCAATTCGAATCGATGAATGTCAAATAGCGTTGCTTGCCGGTAACATTCCT
The DNA here is from genome assembly GCA_030323885.1 of Branchipolynoe longqiensis. Taxonomy (NCBI): domain Eukaryota; kingdom Metazoa; phylum Annelida; class Polychaeta; order Phyllodocida; family Polynoidae; genus Branchipolynoe; species Branchipolynoe longqiensis. The sequence continues at coordinate 162,594 of JASIRB010004104.1, forward strand.
AAGAAGGCTGCTGGTTCCTGGCCGCTGATATTGTCAAATAGCGGTGCTCGCCGGGTACAGGCTCAGAGGGCCCCCCAAGTTGCTAAATAACTAATCCCAATCTATAAATACATTCACGTTTAGCTAACAGTCACCGTTTAGGCGCTTCTGCATACGGCGTGACATACTTCGCGCGGGCAGTGATAGCTAAACGCGTTTACCACCTAACACCAACCGACGCTATCACCGACTCCTGCATATGGCCCCTGCACGCACGCTGTCTGTTATAGTCAGAATATTGTGTCTACGGAAACAAAACTTTCTAAACCACTCCACTTCGTCGAATTTCTCGAACGGGTTTGTTCGATCGCGGAATATGGGGTTCAATGCCAATTGTCGTCTCTGTCGATAGCGCCGATAGCGCCGATAAACAACAACATCCATGTTGCTTCGCCAAATCAACTGTCGCGTACTGCGGTAAACCACCTTTTTTTCTGGTTTAGCGTAACACCGATTAAGCGTTTGGTGTTAGGCCTAACACTGACTCGTGCATACCATTTTTCGCCGCTAAACGGGAATTCCCGCCAAACACCGTTTTGCCACGCTAACACTGACTCCTGCATACGGGCCCTGACGACTGGGATGGCCCAAATGAGTGCCAGGGGACCAGGCTAGACCTCTGTGAGACTATACACGATAACACAGTTTGGCCTTACATGGACATGTCCTAATTTCGCGAGAACGAGGCCACTTCCGGTTATAGGTAAACAAAAGACTGATAGCCTTGAGTTTGCCAGAACGCACAGTGCAAAGCATTAGTTTTATTCAAAATTAATAGAAATCCAGAACCCTAACCGTATAAATTTAATATAATCTATTCGTTGAATATGTTTTCTATATGTGTACCAAGCGATTTGTTTCTAGATGGTGTGGTTTTAGAGATATTTCACTTTTTCTGTATGAAGATTGCTCTCGACCATCGGCAATGCATTGAGTTTGCCGTACGCACAGTGCAAATCGTCAGATTTATTCAAATTTAATAGAAATCCAGAACCCTAACCATATCAATTCAATATAATCATTTTGTTAAACATGTTTTCTATGTGTATTCCAATCAGCTTGTTTCTAGCTGGTGTGGTTTTAGAGATATTTAACTTTTTCTCTCTGAAGATTGCTCACTGCCATTGACAATGCATTGAGTATGCCGGTACCAGCAGTGCAAAACGTCAGTTTTATTCAAAATGAATAGAAATCCAGAACCCTAACCATATCAATTTAATATAATATTTTTGGTAAACATGTTTTCTATGTGTATTCCAATCAGTTTGTTTCTTGGTTGTGTGGTTTTAGAGATATTTAACTTTTTCTCTCTGAAGATTGCTCACTGCCACACTGATGATACTGCCACGTGCGTTTGTTGTTGTTGTTTTGGGGAGTTTTCAGTCGCATTGGTGCGCTGAAGGCTGCAAATCTGCAGCACTGAATGGGCACCGCTGAAAGCAGTCCCATGTGGTCGGGAGTTGGGTTCCGGTGTGTAGTGATCAGAGGAATTGAGGGGCAGGGGGGAGGGGGCGGAGGAAGAACAAGGCAGCCTAAGAGTCCAACCACAGTCCTCTGAGAGGGCCGGGGGAGGCTGGGTGGTTGGTGTAGTTTGACACCCCCGTAAGACCCTAGGCCATACAAGGATGTGCACCGACTTGTAACAGCGCGCACTCATGGCGACTTTATAGTGCTGCCCCACTGGGAAATCAGGCCGCCGGCGCCATGACCCGATGTCCCACACAGTCACATTATCCTGACACTGTGCGCCCAGTCCCTGTCCTGATTTCATAACGCCAAGCGCCTAGCAGCAACAGGTACCCATTTTATAAGTCATTGGTTTGACTCGACCAGGATCCAAACTTCAGTCCCTCCAGATTCACCGGTATGCACCGTAAGTCCGGCCAAGGCCAGAGGAAGAAGTGAAGTGAGGAGGATTAGTTAGGCAGAGGGTGGGGTTACCTGTTTGTTGCAGTGAAAATTAGTGGTTTGTTAGTAGTGGCACCAAGTCAGCTATGGCGATGAGGTGGGGCCTGCTAGTCCCTGATGTCATGAACTGGGCGACCGACAGTGTTGATGATGTCTGCATTCTGGCGGTAGAAGCGCGCAAGTGCGTTCCAGGATGACTTGGAAATCCTGGAGAGGGTAGCCAGAGCGGCCCTATTGTCGCTGAGTTGGCGATCAGCATCCTCCATGAAGTCGCTGATGGCAGATCTGTCGATGGCGCCACATGAGGCGAGTATGTGGGCCACATTAAAGATATTAGTTCCGCAGGGACAGCGCTGGAGGTTGGGGACATCAATCCAACGGCGGTAGCCAGTCCTGAAGCGGTTGATGGCGACTTGTGTAGAAGCAGGAAGGCCGACTGGATGGGGGATGTTCGTTCTGACCAGGGTGTACCAGAGCCAGCTTATTGAATAAGGGTTCCGTACTTGTTCCTTCTGTGTGGCTCGTTCCCAGAGTTTGGTGGTGGCTCGAGAAGCGGCGGCGGCCAGTTTGGTGATGGATGGAAGGATGGCTGTCTCTACGTCTGCTCGGTTGGCACCGGCTAGAGCGGCATAGTCGGCCTGGTCATTACCATACAGTCCTATATGCGAGGGGACCCATAGCAGGACTGTTTTGAGGTGTGCCTGATGTCTGGTGAAGATTTTAATATGGATTGCGTCGGCAAGGGAGTGTCGGGCATTTGGGTGGGCGATCTCTTTGATGGCATTCAAAGAGTCGGTAATGATGATGGCACTTGAGTTGTGGAGGTCTTCGAGGGCCAAGTGAATGGCGGCGAGCTCGGTATCGAGAGTGGAAGCAAAGTCTGACACCCTGGTGGTGTTCTTTGTGTTGGAGAAGGGGATGAAGATTCCGGCTCCTGCTCTACCTGATGTTGGGTTAAGGGAGCCATCGGTGTAGACAGTCTTTGCGAGAGGAAATTCCACCTTCGCCTGAGTTATGGCCTCGAGAGCCAGGGAGTGGAGTTCTGGGGTGGTGTAAGCCGCCTTGGCAGCAACTAGGTTGGTGGTTCGGGTTTCCACTGGGATGGAAACCCAAGGTGGCTTGAGAGGGCTCAGGGCGAAGTCTGCAATGTGGAGTCCGTGGGAGTCCTTGAGGGTGGTGATGGCGTTCTTGAGACGGTAGGAGATGTGAGGGTGAACGCGGGTCCCCTCTCGGAGGTAGGCCGCGGCTCTGCGGATTGTTGTTGAAAGGCCTGAGGAAAGGGTTCTTGTGAGATGGGTGGTGAGAAGTTGTTTGCCTCGGAGGTGGAGGGGAGGGAGGCCTGATTCAAGGAGGAGGATCTCGATCCTGGTGGTGCTGGGAACACGGAGGACAAGCCTGGCAGCCCTGTGTTGGATGTTCTCAAGTTTCCGGAACTCGTTCAAAAAGATCTTGTTCTTGGGTAGTTGAGTTTGGGGGTTGTCAAGCCCGAGGGCTGTGAGAGCGAGTGTGGGCGCAGCGTAGTCGAAGAGGGAGCGGACTGCCTGGCGGTAGAAGAGTGCGAGTACACTGTCCGGGGCGCCCCAGGAGAAGCCGGAGATCCTCTTCATGAGGAGGAGTCTGTTGGTCATTCTGGTGGCCAAGTGGTGGCAGAGGGCTCTCATGTTCAGGTCTCGGTCTAGACGGATACCTAGGTAGTTGAAGGTGGAGACCCATTCGATAGGGGATCCATCTAGGTAGAGGGGGTGAAGTGGTTGACCTCTGAACATGTGCATGATCTTGGTCTTGGTGGGGGAGATTTTTAATCCAAGGTCCCGGCAGGCGTTTCCTACCAGGTGGAGCACCTGCTCAGCAAGATCCTGTGCATTGATCGCATGGGAGCAGGTGATGGCGATGTCATCTGCGTAGCAGACTATGGTTGTGTCTGTGATCTCTCGGGTGGCTAGGTCTTGTTTAAGCCTCCTAACGAGAGATGCCATCACTGCATTGAAGAGGAGGGGGCTGAGCACTGCACCCTGGGGGACACCATTTTTTAGTTTGAGGTAGGGAGAAGAGGTGCCTTGGACACATACTCTGGCTCGCCTGTTCTGGAGGTAATTTCGGAGATATGCAAGAGGCCGGCCGGCAATGCCAAGATCAGCCATTGATGTCAGTACCACGTTGTGGTCGATGAGCTCAAAGGCTTTCTCGAGGTCAAGGAAGATGATTGCAGTTTCATGTCCAGTACCAAGGCCATAGGAAATGCTCTCAATGAGGGTGGCGACGGCGTGCTGAGTGCCTCGTCCTCCTCGGTAGCCGATGACCTCCTCTGGTAGGCCAGTGGTGGGGTCTTCTGTGACCATCTGGAGACGGGCGAGGACAATTCTTTCACTAACCTTCCCGAGGGATTGGAGAAGGGAGATGGGTCTGACTTCGCCCGATGTTTTCTTGGGGATGGGGATGATATCAGCATCCTTCCAAGATTGGGGTATGTCCGCATTGTAGAAGATATTGTCGAGGAGGGGGAGGAGAGTTTCCCTGTTCGTTTGTGTACCTGCAAACAGGAATTAGGTCAAGATGGCCGCCAAACCGTGTTATGGTGTATACACGATAACACGGTTTGGCCTTATATGGGCATGTCCTAATTTCGCGAGAACGAGGCCACTTCCGGATATAGGTAAACAAAGCCTGATAGCCTTGAGTTTGCCAGAATGCACAGTGCAAAGCATTAGTTTTATTCAAAATTAATAGAAATCCACAACCCTAACCTTATAAATTTAATATAATCTATTCTTTGAGTATGTTTTCTATATGTGTACCAAGCGATTTGTTTATAGGTGGTGTGGTTTTAGAGATATTTCACTTTTTCTGCATGAAGATTGCTCACGACCATCGGCAATGCATTGAGTTTGCCGTACACACAGTGCAAAATGTCAGTTTTATTCAAAATTAATAGAAATCCAGAACCCTAACCGTATCAATTTAATATAATCTTTTTGGTAAACATGTTTTCTATGTGTATTCCAATCAATTTGTTTCTAGGTGGTGTCATTTTAGAGATATTAAATTTTTTCTGTATGAAGATTGCTCACTGAGTTTGCCGGTACGCGCAGTGTAAAACGTAAGTTTTGTTCAAAATTAATAGAAATCCAGAACCCTAACCATATCAATTTAATATAATCTTTTTGTTAAACATGTTTTCTATGTGTATTCCAATCAGCTTGTTTCTAGCTAGTGTGGTTTTAGAGATATTTAACTTTTTCTATATGAAGATTGCTAACTGGCGACACTGCCATTGACAATCAATACCACGTGCGTTTCTTTACCTACTAACACGAATTAGGTCAAGATGGCCGCCAAACCATTGTAAACGTGCCGGCTGATGGTGTGGGTGGTGTGGATAAGTCAAATGAAAGCACTACAGGTAATGAAGGAAACAGGTTAAGAGTGAAAAGTAAGAGAGTGAGACTCTTCCATTTATTGATTTATATAGGTTTGTAGAATTCGAGATGGCCGTGGCCACATGACTTCATTCATCAATCATAGAACAATGCAGTGGTCACATGACTTAATCCTCCAATCAGAGTACAATGCAGTGGTCAATGATCATAACAATACCATGTGGGGGGGAAGGGGCATGTGAGGTGACTCTTCCAAAGACTGTTCCTAGCCAAGCTCGGAAGTGACACTCCCTCCAAAGACTATTCAATTATACAAATTCCATACCTAATGAATAATAGTTTACCAATTTCACACATCCTCCATATGCCTTTGGGTTTTTATATATTAACTTTTATCATTATATAGACAGTCTGTAATTTATTATAGTGACTTCACCTCGGTTCACATGTATTATATCGGACAATTTTACACCGTGTTATGGTGTATACACGATAACACGGTTTGGCCATATATGGGCATGTCCTAATTTCGCGAGAACGAGGCCACTTCCGGATATAGGTAAACAAAGCCTGATAGCCTTGAGTTTGCCGGAACGCACAGTGCAAAGCATTAGTTTTATTCAAAATTAATAGAAATCCACAACCCTAACCTTATAAATTTAATATAATCTATTCGTTGAGTATGTTTTCTATATGTGTACCAAGCGATTTGTTTATAGGTGGTGTGGTTTTAGAGATATTTCACTTTTTCTGCATGAAGATTGCTCACGACCATCGGCAATGCACTGTACGCACAGTGCAAAACGTCACTTTTATTCAAAATTAATAGAAATCCAGAACCCTAACCGTATCAATTTAATATAATCTTTTTGGTAAACATGTTTTCGATGTGTATTCCAATCAGTTTGTTTCTAGGTGGTGTGGTTTTAGAGATATTACATTTTTTCTGTATGAAGATTGCTCACTGCCATTGACATTGCATTGAGTTTGCCGGTAAGCGCAGTGTAAAACGTAAGTTTTGTTCAAAATTAATAGAAATCCAGAACCCTCGTAGGTAAACATACGCACGCGGTATTGATGTCACTATAGGATTGTTAATGGCAGTGTCGCCAGTTAGCAATCTTCATACAGAAAAAGTGAAATATCTCTAAAACTATACCACCTAGAAACAAATCGCTTGGTGCACACATAGAAAACATGGTTACCGAAAAGATTATATTAAATTGACATGGTTAGAGTTCTGGATTTCTCTTAATTTTGAATAAAACTAACGTTTTGCACTGCGCGTACCGGTGTGGCCGTCTCCGATGCCACAAGGCTGCGGTGCCAAATGTCGCTTCTGCGCATGCGTCAGAATCCAACAGCGTCGTCTGCGCATGCGTCAAATCTCTAGTTTGGCCGTAATCGATTAACACCATCCGAGCGACTCGGGCCACCCCAGTCGTCAGAATTTCAAATCCTATTCGATTATTCGACCCGAGTCTGTAGGATGTGCGCATGCGCCAAAAAGTGGCTCGGGTGACCAGAGTCGATTAATCGATTACGCCCAAATAGATCAGAAAACTGAAGCACCAAGTGTCAACACACTACTGGGATGCAGACGGTATGTACTAACTAATTAAACTATCTCTCTATCACTTATTCTATGTTTCTTTGTGTGCCAGGAGATTTTATTGTCCATTTTATTGTCTATTTGCACGTAAGGACGTTTCACGCCGATGTGTCACTCGAATCCGCGCATGCCCAGAAGCGACATTTGGCACCGCAGCCTTGTGGCATCGGAGACCGCCACACCGGCAAACGCAATGTATTGTCAATGGCAGTGAGCAATCTTCATAAAGAAAACGTTAAATATCTCTAAAACCACACCACCTAGAAACAAACTAATTGGAATACACATAGAAAACATGTTTAACAAAAAGATTGTATTAAAGTGATATGGTTAGGGTTCTGGATTTCTATAAATTTTGAATAAAACTGACGTTTTGCACTGCGCGTACCGGCATACTCAATGCATTGTCAATGGCAGTATAGGCGCTTTACGTCATATACGTCAGCATACGCCGCCATACGCTACGCATACGCTACGCATACACTATGCGTACGCTATGCATACGCTCCGCATAGGCCGTCATGTGCCGGCCTATGCCGCTGTACGCCGCCATACGCTTTCTCCCGTCCGTCTGTCCAAATTTTGTTGTGCATGCTCAAAAAATCTCGACCTACGGGGGCGTATGGTTCTTACGCTACTCATACGCTTCGCATACGCTCCTCGTATGCTGGGGGTATGCCGGCATACGCTAGGGGTATGCCGGCTACACTACTCATACGCTCAACTTGCGTCACGGGCGTATCTCGGGCATATCTCGGGTGTATGCAGCGTACAACCTACGAGTTGCGTATGGGAGCGTCGTTTGTGAACTTCATGCGGCTGCCTCCCCAGTTGTTTGACGAGATTGTGGCACGAGTGGGACCAAGGATCGCCAAAAAACGGACCACATTCAGTGTGCCGCTCGAGCTGGCGCTGAAAATAGCACTTACTCTGCGGCACCTGGCATCTGGCACAAAATACTCCTCCATGAAGTTTGGGTGGAGGGTGCCCCACAACACACAGTCGCTGATAGTGTGTGAAGTCTGTAAGGCCATCGTCGACGAGTACATGGCCACGGTCATGACGTGTCCGACGACTCCAGAAGGGGGGCATGCCGTCGCGGACCTCTTTTCAGAGAGGTGGAACTTCCCCCATACCTGTGGCGCTCTGGATGGGAAGCACATCGCCTGCCGGTGCCCTCCAAAGAGTGGGTTGCTCTACTACAACTACAAGGGCTTTTTCTCCGTGGTCCTGTTGGCGCTTGTAGATGCGGATTACAAATTTATCTGGGCAGATATTGGTGGTTTGGGCTCCGCGTCCAATGCCCAGATTTACAACGCCTCCGAGCTGAAGGCGGGCACAGAAGGTGGCACCATCGGCTTTCCGAACCCTGAACCGGTCGTCCACGGCCAGAAGGATGTGCTGTATTTTCTGATCGGTGACGACGCCTTTGCCCTGCGGCCGACTATGATGAAGCCGTACGGCAAGAGGGGCTTGACCAATGACGAGCGACTCTTCAACTACCGGCTTTCCCGAGCTAGGAGAGTGGTGGAGAATGCCTTTGGCATTCTAGCCAACCGCTTCCAAGTGCTGCTGACGACTATGCAGCACCACCCCTCCAACGTGAAGATCATCGTCAAGGCGTGCATTGTTCTGCACAACCTCATGAGGACACGCTACCCAGCGCTACAGAACATGCAGCTGGATCGTCCCGAGACAGCCAACAACAACTTTGTGCCTGGAGGTTGGCGAGAGGGCCACAACCTTCCTGACATTGATGTTCTACCTGTTAACCCCAACACCGCATCCAAGCTAGGAAAGGAACAGCGCAATCTAATTAAAGACTGGGTCGTCTCACCCGCCGGAGCACTGTCATGGCAAGACAGGATGATCTGACAAAACATTTTATCAGTCTGTATGTGCTGTGTCTGTCTACTGTTTTTGCAAACATGTCTGTGATGTGGTGACATGTCTCCTGTTATATGAGATGCTAATATGTTTATATGTCTAGTAAAATAAACGATATCATTTTATAGATATGAAGACACAATTTTACATGTCTGTTACGTTCTTTCGCTCCCAAATTTGTTACATACATACTAAGAACACAGGGAAAAATAGAGTGACACAGAGACAGAAAGGGGGAGACGAGTTAGAGGGAGGGAGGGAGGGAGGGGGAGAAGAGATAGAGGGAGGGAGAGAAGAGATGGAGGGAGGGGGAGGGAGGAAGAGAGATAGAGAGAGGGAGGAAGAGAGATAGAGGGACGGACGGAGGGAGGGAGGAGATAGAGGAAGGGAGGGAGGCAGGAGATAGAGGGAGGGAGGAGATAGAGGGAGGGAGGGAGGAGAGAGGGAGGGAGGGAGGGAGAGAAGAGATAGATGGAGGGAGTGGGAGGGAGGAAGGGAGGAGATAGAGGGAGGGAGGGAGGAGATAGAGGGAGGGAGGGAGGAGAGAGGGAGGGAGGGAGGGAGAGAAGAGATAGAGAGTGGGAGGGAGGGAGGAGATAGAGGGAGGGAGGGGAGGGAGGAAGAGAGATAGAGAGAGAGGGAGGAAGAGAGATAGAGAGAGGGAGGGAGGGGAAGGAGAAAGATTATTATAAATATTTTAAATTTAAAGTTTTTATTTATGTTTTAATTTTAATTTAATCTGTGCAAAAGACACAAAAATTAAAAGCGACATTATATTTATTTATTTAAACATCTTGACATATAAATGTACAAACAATATATAAACATACAATATATATACATATATACATACAAATGTACAAAGATAAATAAAAACTAAGACTACATATATACACATATTTACAATCACTTCTCTCCCTTGACATTAGAAGTGGCATCACCTGGCGACTGTGTGTCTGACGAGGAGAATAAGTCCAAATTTGCGCCCAACATGCCAGATATGCCGGACAGCCCCGACAAGTTCAATAGTCCTTCTGGGCTGGCGGACTCAGACAAGTTCACTTGGGTGGGGTCGCCGCGTGTCGGAGTCGCGATGTCTGCGGCAGCGCAAGTCCCCGGCCATGCGGCACCCACAGTGGGCGGAGCACCCGCACGCACCACGACTCTGGGAGAGCCCCTCGTGTGCCCCGCCGTCCGTAGTTGTCCAGCAGTGTGCGGCGGTGACGGCCGTACCACCAGCGGAGCTGCGACCGCCTCGTGACCCACGGAGGTTGGCGGTAGAGGCTGAGGCGGAAGACTTGGCAGAGGCGGCTGTGGCTGTGGCTGATGAGGAATGTGCGGCTGCCCCATATAGCGCTGCACATACTCGTGTGTCTGTGAAGCCCATGGTGATGCCAGTGGTGGCTGGTGAGTCCACTGGTGGGGTTGAGGCTGGTATGCCTCACTTGCAGACACACAAGCAGGTCCAGGAGCAGGTGCACGAGCAGGTGCAGGAGCAGGTGCAGGAGCAGCCACACGAACCACTGGGGCCACGAATGTTCCTTCCTCCTCCTCCTCCAGATGGTGCGACACCATGCGGTTGAGTGCACTGCAAATGGACACAAACCGCTCCTCCGGCATCGTGAGGATCATGTCCCGCACATAGTTGGCGAATGGCACTCGCTTCGTCACCGTCGGTGTCGGTGGATGAGGAGGCGGCTGCATCACCTTGAGGATGTCGGCAGACTAGTCGAACCTCTTGTGGATGGCAGCGAGGAGGTTGTCGTCGACTGGGGCAGATCGCTTCCCTCTCCCCTTTCCCCGCTCTTGGGATGTAGCGGGGGGAGTGGATGGAAGCTCCTCGTCCATCGCCACCTCCACATCGGTCGGGACATTCTCCTCCACGCTGAGATCGAGCTGCGGAGCCGTGACAGGAGCGGCCAACTGCAAGACAAAATCATAAAATAACATAAGTAACATGAACGCAAATCGATATTTCGACAAAAGACATGACAAGTCAACAGTAAATCAAAAATATATAAAGCAAAAATAATTAACGTTAAATGCAAACATGGATTTATAATGATTATATCTCGATACATCTATTGTCAATATCTCGATTTAAGAACAACTACACAACAACTCAACATTAAAGAAATAAATAACATTTAACAAATTACTAGAATATTTACATAAATACAACAAAAGCGTAACATAACAAACTTAGAATACGAGCGGTTTTACGAGAATACTAACGGCCGCATTTGTCAGAACGATAAAAGACTATGTACTTACATTCCTGCAGGGCTCCAGTCGTTGACGGACGACGGACCGCAGGAACCCGAACTTGCGCAGGATCCACTGCTCCCGCTCAATCAGCTCAGCGGCTCCATCCCCGCTTTTTTTTCTTGTGGAGCCACGTGTTCGTGTCCCTGAGCGACTTGAACCACTTCTGGAGATGGACTGTTGTGGTCCCCAGAAGTGTCGCCTGGTCCTCCCACATCTTGGCCTTTCTGTCTGAGCGGCGGTAATCCATGAGCTTCATGTTCCACATGATGGGGTTCTCCTGGAGGAAGTCCAACATTTGATCCTCCTTGAAGACCGACAGAGAAGAGTCGCTCTTCTTGGCCCTTCGTCTCTTTGACGCGGAGAGGCCACCGGTGCTGGTGGAGGCGGTGGTGGCAGCGGAGGCGGCGGAGGCAGCGGACGCCGCCCGTGAGCTGCCTCGAGAGGAAGGAGATGGCGAGCTGGAGCGGGGATGCCAGCGTTGCGTCATCAACCTCTCCACTTCCATCTCCAGCTCCTCCAGTGGATAGTGGTGTTCTGGAGAGTGGTGTTCTGGAGAGTGGTGTGGAGAGTGGCGAGGTGGCGAGGCAGGTGAGGAGGCTGGTGATGGAGAGCATTGTAAAGTCTGCCTCTTTCTGCCTCTCCCACGGCCTAGTCCTCCTCCTGTAGTTACAGCAGCTCTGGAGGCTGGTGTAGTAGCAGTAGTACTAGTAGTAGTAGTAGTAGCAGTAGCAGAAGCAGCAGCAGCAGTGGTGTTCCTCTTAGCAGGCATGGTGGCAGAGTGACGGGAGACTGTTGCTGCAGGCTATATATACCCAGGAGCCACCAGGCGGCGGACCGCGGAGAGATAACATAGGTCGTGCATAGGTTTCGCATACGCTCCTCATACGCTCCTCATACGCTCCTCATACACTCCTAAAATAGTCATACGCTCCTCATACGCTCCTCATACGCTCCTCATATGCTCCTCATGCCAATCAAAACTGTCAAAAAATGTCACAGCACGCTCCCATACGCTCCTCATTTTTTTTTTGTAAATATAGTTTATTCATTGAATAAAGTCTTTTGTCAGCGCCGTGGCACTGGTCTTCCAGCCATGTGACAATACAGTTATTTACAATATATGCAGCTAGCCCAAATCAGCTGAAATAACAATATCAAACATTCAAAGACTTACATATGGTATAGTTTGACAATTCACATACAAAAATAGCAGTTATATGTTGTATTCCTACACACCTGATACATACATGTGTATTGATTAGACCTTTACATTATGGAGTGGTTAGGTGCATAGTTTTCCTTCATAGGTTTGTATGCCTACTATGTTGTGAATTGCAAAACTATCATGTTGTTGGAGTTAATATTTTGAGATGGAGTGAGTGTTAGTAGAATGGCTTGTTTATTCTGTTAGATAGAGTGTGGCTAGCTTATATGGTTATGCTTAAAGGGTTAATACCTCAGGTGTGTTTTTTGACTACATGAAGTAGTTTGAGTAAGTAGGTTGTTAGTAATGATGGGATAAACAATGCTTGGAGGATTGTATGTTTCAGTCATTTAGTAGTCTAGTACAGACTTTATTAGTGTCTATGTTTGTACAAAGACCCTATAATACCAAGACAGCTCACTCAGCCCGTACCGTGTAATCAAAATGATCAAACCCACCACTTGGTGCACTGGCTGTTCCCCCGGCTAAACAGATGCCACAATATATGCACAAATGTATATATGAATGTGAAAGCTGTGTGACGATGGCGACGAGGACGACGATGATGTGTGCCTGTTCATAGCAATCCGATAATGATGTGTATTCACGCTTACCCGCCTCATGCATGATATAACCGTATGTGTTTACATGTGAAACACCAACCAGCAGATGGGTCGATCAAACCCACCACAAGGTGGCACCGCAAAATTTACATCACATGGGAGAGATAGGGAGTGAGCCGTCCCAGTACCACAGGGCCCCCGGTCTATAGCAATACTACCAGACTGACACACCTTTCCGAATTTGCTGGGCAAATAATTTGTACGGTGGATAACTTGGTTTGTTGGCAGCAGGCAAAGGAGCGCGTGGGGTGGTGGGAGGGAGCAGGGTGGCCATAGGTGCTTATAATAGATAGCTAATTAAATATGGCGACCTCATCACTAGGCCTGTAGAAGGGCCTGATTGGCTTGGTGAATTCTTACCAGGTTCTTGAATTCTAGTTGTGTTTGTGCATGTCTAATTCTGGCTGGGAGTTCATTCCATAATTTGCTGCCTTTGTAGATAGGGGCTCTTGTCAGTCTATTTGTGAGTGGTTTAGGAACTTTGAGGAGTGTAGCATCCCCCTGCCTGGTAACTCTGGTAGTATGGTCTATGTAGTTTTCATCCTTGGCTCTGATAAACATAAGAGATAGCAGATGTGCATCTCTCCTTTGGCTCAGGTATGTGATATTAGATCTAGTGTGCATCTCATTCACTGAGAGAACTTTGCCCCTATATACTGTTCTAAGAGCTCGGTTTTGAGTTCTCTGTAATTTATTTTCTTGTTGTTTTGTTAAAAGGCCATAGATTAGATCATTATAATCTATTATTGGCAGTATAGTTGCCTTATACAGTTTTAGCGCTGTGTTCTCACTCATGTAGCATCTTATTTTTCTAAAGGTTGTCATTCTCATACCTAGAATTTGGTTCAGCCTCGATAGTTGCTGGTTCGCATTCAGTGTAGAGTCAAGTGTGGTTCCTAAGTATTTGTACGAGTTCACTTCTCTTAGCGCTGCATTGCCTATACATAGCTCTATATTTTGCGTGTGCGATTTTCTAGATTTTGTTCCAAATATCACATATTCTGATTTTTGTGTATTTAAGGTAAGTCTGTTATCAGCACACCAAATATTGACCTTGTTTAACACCTTGTTTACCATAGTAGCTGCCAGAATAATGTTTTTATTGTGCACTGTGAGGACAGCATCATCCGCAAAAAGTGTGAAATTAGCACTGGTAGACAGCAATGGTAGGTCATTTATAAATATCAGAAAGAGGAGTGGTCCCAAAGTGGAACCTTGGGGCACTCCTGTTCTGACAGTTCTCATGGAGGATTCTGTATTATTAATTTTTGTGACTTGTTGTCTATTGTTTAAGTAGTTGGATATGAACCTACATGATCTTTTTCCCAGTCCAGCTCTTTTGATCTTATATAGCAGGATTTTGTGGTCAATTGTATCAAAAGCTTTCTTGAAATCAAGAAAAACAGCTATTGTAAGCTCACCTCTGTCTGTGCTAATCAACAATTCATCCATTAATGAGGCAAGTGCCTTAGTCGTTGACCTTTCCTTTCTGAAGCCATTTTGTTGGGTGGCTAAATAGTTAGTCTCCTCAAGAAATGTTTTTATTTGGTCGTGAATTATCTGTTCAATTATTCTGCCAGGGAGAGGTAGTATGGATATAGGTCGCAGTTCATTACAGGACTTTGGGTTACCTACCTTGGGTATAGGGGTAACTGTTGCTCTCTTCCATTTTTCTGGGAAAATTCAAGTAGTAATTATGAGGTTGTATAGGTATGTAAATTCATCTATCAGAGCCTTGATGGTGCCCTTGATAAAGGTTGAACTGATGTCCTTCATGCCTGAAGGTTTGAATGGTGATAGATTTTGTACTTTGGTAAGGATCTTGTCTTTTGTTGTTTCTATGAGATCATATCTATGTTGGTTAACTACAACCTTATAGTTTTCCTGGACATCATCTTTTGGTTGAAATGTTTGGGCTAGGTTAGCTCCTATATCAACAGAGTATTTGTTGATCTCTTCTGCTAGTTGAATATCAGGTATTGTTTCACCAGTACTGTCATTTATTAGATTACTGATTTTTGGCTTGGGATCAGGCTCTATTTGATCTAGTTCATACCAAAATTTCTTGGGGTTTTGGTTGTGAATGATGGCTTGGTCAAGATAGTACCTTGATTTTGCCTTTCGAACCTCAGTCCTGGCCTTTCTAGTTAAGCATTTTGCTATGAATGCATCCCCTGGGTCTTTGGTTAATTCAGCCTTTTGGCAAAAGTAGTCCCGATCTCGTTGCAGTTCTTGTAATTCGTCATTTAAGTATTTAGCTGTGTTTTTTCTTATTCTCAGTTCAATCATTGGGCAAAGTTTGTCAGCAGCTCTATCAAGGATAGCTTCTAACATGTCCCAGCACTTGTTCGGATCTTGCTCATAAAATATTTCATTGGTAGCAAATCCCCGTAATGTGGTTGAAAGGTCCTCATAGGTGCAGTTTCTATATGAGCGGCCCCAGTGTGATGTGGTTTGTTTGTCATTCCTTGTTTTTTTTTTTATTATATAAATAGGTTTGTGATCACTTATATTGTAGTTGAGGATACCAGATGTAGTACAATATTTTATATTTGTAAAAGCCAGGTCAATTGTTGTATTTGAGGTTTGTGTGCTTCTAGTAGTTTTGTTAATCATCTGTTGCAGTTCATGTTCTGTGGCAAATTGTCTCGTGATATTAGCTGATGGTTGATTTTTTGCATTGTAATCTGCATTGTAATCACCAATGAGAAGAGTTTCATATTTGTTAATGTCTATAATTTGTTTCATGGTTGAGCTTAGTAGGTCAAAAGCTTCCTGCATATTCCCATTTGGGGGCCTATATACATTACCTATTAGAATTTTCTTTGTGTGTGGTCTGGTGATGACTGCCCACTGTAATTCCAGAGTTCCATTTGAAATATTGTGGTTGGCATACTTTTCAGTGTCTATTTGCAGTGTGTCGTTGCAGTAGAATCCTAGGCCTCCACCAGCTTTGACTTGGCCATTTTGAAGCTTTGTTTGTCTGTCAAATCTTAGGAACTTGTACCCTTGAATTGATATCAGCTTTTCCTCAATGTGGCTGTTTAGCCATGTTTCTGATACTGTAAAAATATCAAGTCCTGACCATGGCAGGTCCATTCTTAGTTGTTCAATTTTATGGGTTAGACTACGTACATTAAGGTGTCCTATTTTAAAGCCTGGCAGACCCTTCAGGTCATTCAGAGGAAGCCTGGCCAGTAATTGCCCCCAGTTGTGGTCCCAACGCGCTCAAACCTAAGAATCACTGTCTCCCCAGTAAATACTATTACTGCCCTCTCTGTTGCCAGCACAAGATTAGTTATGAAAGTTAAAGTTGTTATCCCACCCGCAATGGAATAAAGTAATAATGTCATATCGATGACTATTTTCCAAGTAATTGACTGTTGCATAGAGTGAGTATAAGTTATATTGGTAGATGGGGGTGAGTTAATGATTTGGACATCCGTTGCTGGAGTGTCCATAGATATCAAGGCCGTCTGTCTCATGGGTTAGGAGATGTAATATTATCTGATCGGTTTGTGACTGTGTAACATGCTCGCAAGGATTATCAACCAAACAACACCCACAATAGTTGTAAGGATGACATCACGCATCGTTAGGTAGTGCAGTGTAGAGTAATTATAAGTATCAACATGCTGTTAAAAGTACCAGCATGCCTTTTTTTTCTTTTTTCTTAAAGAAAACACACAAAAAAAACCACTAAAATATGCAGCATGACACCAGTGCATCACCCACATCCCTGCAATTCACATGGTCAACAGTGATAGGTGCCATGTCATACAAAATATCAGGAGTCATGCAGATACTATTTATAACCTTTCAGCATCATGCCAAGCCACTGCAATTGATGTGTTCTAGGATATATACTTCTGTCAATGTAGTTGACAACAGTGACAAAGCAATGATAACTGATTTCATTTCTGTGTGTTGATTAACCACAGGTCACACATAATGACAATATCTGTGTGCACACTCACTATTGTCAACATAGTCAATACTGAAACCCAGCACTTTGCATGATCTGGATGAACATTAATCAATTCCAGAAACTCAAAACCACCGGACCATGCAACCTTAAACAATTACAAAGCAACACAAAAAATGACAATTGATTACTCCTTTGTGTGGCAATCGATCACAGGTCACACAGACAATAGTACCAAAAATAATGACAATTGATCACATTGTTGCGCGGGTCACACATGACAACCATACCTGGACACATTTTAGTCAGCCTTGAGACCTAGCATTTTATGTGATCCATATGAGCATCAATCAATACCAGGATAATAAAACTAATGGGTATGGGTTACATTTTTGACTGTAGGTTGGAAAGCATGCTTCAAATCTGAGGTGAATAAAGCTTAATACCACAGGTTACAACACAATGACAACTGATCACATTGTTGCGCGGTGATCAACCCCAGATCACACATGACGACCATACTTGGATACATTTTAGTCAGTTTTGAGACCTAGCATTTTATGTGATCCACACGCTCCTCATATGCTCCTCATAGGTTCCACATACGATCAAACCCACCCGAGAGGTCACCAAAGGTCATCATAGGCCGGCATTCGCAGGAGTTACGTAGGTTTTCAATACGCTCCCGCCATACGCCGTAATGTGACAGGGCCTTAATCAGATATAAGCTTTTAAGGGTTTCGGGGGGGGGGGGGGGGGGGGGGGGATCATGCTAAGCCAATCAGAGGGCCTGTTTCATATATATCCTTCAAAATTGATGTGGAAACAGAAAATGAGACCATCCCACTAAGATGTGTATTATAATGTATTATAACAATATAAAGGAACGGATCAATTCCAATATTGATATCATATTTCATTGTACGATTATTTGCGTGTATTCGGATTCCCGCACCCACCCCTCTATGGGCGCGTGATTGGGGCGCCAACTGTTTGGGGCGGAAATGATTCAAACCACTGTCACTTCGCTCGCATTTTTCTTTCGAGGAAGACCGTGCGCATTAGCTGACGACCTTTCTAGAATGCCGTACTGCGACTTGTGCAGATTGTCGCACAAGATTGATAAGTGCAAGAAAATGAAAGGGAAGAAGAAAGGAAAGAAAATACCGCCTACAAAGTTAACAAGGCGCACGGCAGCAATAGAGGAAGATTTTTCTAGAAGTGGCTCTCGAGAAAGTTCACCAGAGTTGGTCTTTGAGAAAGTGCAAGCACTCAGTTTGGATGACCAAGAGGCGGCACTCCTCAAGGAAATTGCGGACATGGCCAAAGAACAATGCATAGCGGAGTTGCAAGAGAAGCGAGACGTCATGAAGAGGAGAAAGGAAGGCCGTCTATTCAGCATGACACCATTGGAGGAAGGAGGACAAACAACAGAAACAGCCGGTGCAATGGTGGCGGCGGTAGCAGGCGCCATTGGTGGACACTCCGAATATGGAGTGGCAAGGGGACGACAGAGGTCAAGAACAAGACGACGGAGACGAACTCCGTCGGATTCGC
>JASIRB010000235.1:0-25004 GCA_030323885.1 Branchipolynoe longqiensis
TCCCTCCCTGCTTCCTGGTGGTGATTACCGGAACCATGACTGGCGTACACTGGGCGATAATCAGCGCACATACTACATCATCGGGGCTTTAACTTAAGTTTAAGTCGGTCACCCGCTACAGATTTCAGGGTTTATCAGATGGTTTACTTCACTTATTCTTTTTAGTAAAAAGTAATGTTATGGATATACACGCCCACCACATCCATACAACCCCACCACACACCTACACCCCCACCACATCGCTAAACCCCCACCACACACCTACACCCCCACCACATCCCTAAACCCCAACCACACACCTACACCCCCACTACATCCCTAAACTCCCACCACACACCTATACCCCGATCACATCCCTAAACCACCACCACACACCTACACCCCCACCACATCCCTAAACCCCCACCACATCCCTAAACCCCCACAACACAGCTACACCCCCACCACATCCCTAAACCCCCACCACACACCTACCACATCCCTAAACCCTCATCACACACCTACACCCCCACCACACACCTACACCCCAACCACATCCCTAAAACCCCACCACACACCCACACCCCCACCACATCCCTTAACCCCCACCACACACCTACACCCCCGCCACATCCCTAAACCCTCTTCACACAACTACACCCCACCAGACACCTCCACCCCCACCACACACCTACACCAGACGCCATATCTTTATAGCTCGGTTAAATAAAAGATCTCAATCTGTTATTGATATTGTCGTGGGGGTGATGAAAATGAGAAATATTGCGCCTAGAGCGGGACTCGAACCCACATCTCTTTGCATTCCGTGTCAGTGTGCTTACCATTACACCACCTAGGCTCCCTGATATCACCACACTACCCACGGCTACCTGTCTATGTGGTTACTTGCCTGAGAGGTCAGTGCAGACAAACTACACTATCAAAACTTAATGTACGTTTCAGTTATAATTGTGGGTGGGGAAAAAAGGTGGAATATAACTATGTTTAAGGGGAGCATTTGACACTCACAAATTTACATGTCAGCTATAAATTTGATTAGGGGATATTAATTTATTTATTAAGGGGGCATATGACACTGACAAATTTACATGTCAGTTAAAAATTTGCTTGGGGGGATATTACTTTAATTATAAAGGCGGCATTTGACACTAACAAATTTACATGTCAGTTATATATTTGGTTGTCTGTGCAGGCTGTAGCGGTGCAGGCTGTAGCGGGGCAGGCAGCAGCAGCTTCAGATTGTATTGCTACATATAGTCTAGGCTTTGGGAGGCCCAGGGTGTTCCTGCTGGTGGTTGATATCGCCAGTGGTGGGGATGCGGCTGGTACCCCTCATTCGGCGACGGACAAGAGGATGCATTAGACGAAGAGGAGTAGCATGACGTCACAGAGGGGGGCCGCACAGTCTGAGTCATGGGGGGCAGGGGAGGCAGACCTGGGACAGCGCCGGCCCCGAGAGTATGGTCCCGCCGTCCGCCACCTCCGACTGCGTCACCTGCGACAGGATGATGTTTATCGCAGTCTGCGCATGGTGGAACTGGCCCTTGGTCATTGTCGACAAAAAGTCCTGCACATAGTTAGCGAATGTGGTCATCTGGGTCATGCGCGTGGTTGTTAGGCTGCTCAACAGGTTGCCCGAGGCGTCGACGCATTGCTTCAGAGCATCCAGCAGGTCCTCCTCCCTCATGGAATGTTTCCCCTTACCTTGGGCCTCAGTTAGGGGTCGTTGTTCAGACTGCTCCCCATCCAACCCGATCTGCAGCTCAGTGCAAGCAGTCTCTGCAGCCCCCAGATCACCATGTGCTGTGTCAATGGTGGCCAACACCTGCAAGACAATATAATAAAGCAACATAAGTACAATGAATACACGACAACATGACTTTACATAATGAGGGCAATAATAAATAAATCCACATGATTGCATATAATAATGCCATTAAATATATACAATGATTTATCCACAATGAGGGCAATAATATTTGCCTATTAAAATGCCATAAAATATATCAAATGATTTGTCCACAATGAGGTCTAAAGGGGCTGTCACATTAGGGTTTTTTGCGGGAGCGTATGGCGGCGTAGGCGCGTTACATCATATATGTCGGCATACGCCATATACGCTACTCATACGCTACGCATACGCTATTCATACGCCGCCAGGTGACAGCTTATGTGAAGCGTATGAAGCATACGGCGCCATACGCTTTCATAAATCTGTCCGTCCAAATTTTTTTGTGCATGCTAAAAAAGTCTCGACCTATGAGGGTGTATGGCCCATACGCTACTCATACGCCGGCATATGCTCCTCATACGCTGGCGTATGCTCCTCGTATGCTAGGGGTATGCCGGCATAGGTTTTTCATACGCTCAACTTGCGTCACCGGCGTATCTCTAGCATATGTAGCATACGCATAACCTACGAGTTATGTATGGGAGCGTACTCCTAGCATATGCACAGCATATGCACAGTGTATGCACAGTGTATTCAAAGCATATGCCATAGGTCTCAACATCGATCTTGACTCATACGCTACTCATACGATCATCCGCTATGCATATGCTATGCATATGCTATGCATACGCTATGCATATGCTACGCATAGACTACGCATACGCTACGCATACGCTCCACATGCCAATCAAAGCCGTCAAAACATCTCACAGTACGCTCACATATGCTCCTGGTACACTCCTCATACGGTCCTTGTATGCTCCTCATAGGTTCCACATACGCTCAAACCCACCCGAAAGGACACCAAAGGTCATGATAGGCCGGCACCCGCAGGACTTACGTAGGTTTTCAATACGCTCCTGACATACGCCGTAATGTGACACCCCCTTTAAAGAAAGAAAAAAAGAAAGATTTAATTAAAAAATGTTAAATTAATATCCACATAGAATGCAAATGAAAACATATAGTACTTACACTTCTACAGAGCTCTGGCCAGTGCTGCACGACTGAGCTGAGGAAGCCGAACTTGGCCATGATCCACTGCTCCCTCTCAGTCCGCTTGGGCTCCGCATCACCGCTCTTCTTTTTATGCAGCATGGTGTTGCTGTCCTGCATGGATTTGAACCAGCCCTGGAGATGTCCAGTCGTTCTCCCCATCTTCTGGGCCTGGTCCTCCCACAGCTTGCTCTTTTTGTCGGTCCTCCGGTAGTCGGTCAACTTGACGTTCCAGAGGACCGGTGGTGTCATTCAGAAAATCCAGCACGACCTCCTCCTCGTCTGCAGGCAAAGTGCAGTCAAACTTGCACACCATCCTCTTGACAGTTCCTTGAGATGGTGTGAGCCGGAGGAAGTGGAGGGAATGTTGAGAAGATGGATGGGAATGTGGAGAAGATGGAGACAGGGACTCTGTGTCCATAGTCTCCTCTGTGTCCTCGGTCGGGCGAGCAGGAGATGAGACCATAGGAGATGGAGGAGATGGTGCTGCTGCTGATGTTGGTGGTGTACCAGTCATCCTCTTCCTCCCCTTCCCTCTTCCCCTCCCATAGTGGGGGTGTGGAGCACAAGTGGAAGTGGAGCTGGAGCTGGAGCTGGAGGTGGAGGTTTGTTTCGGCGGCATGCTGGAGAAGTTGTGAGGAGACAGCAACACAGGGCCATTATTTATACCCAAGGCGTGGGTGCTTTTCCGCACGTCGGCCCACATTTCGCTCATGCCGAGCACATTGAGCGTGCGCTGCCATCACACTGGCCGTGCTGGACTCAAGTCATTCCGACACTAATAAATCGGCGGGCCGACATCGACTCACTTAAAGTTGCATGGTCCGATGGCATTTGAATTTTTGTTTCATTTAAAA
Source organism: Branchipolynoe longqiensis (assembly GCA_030323885.1). NCBI lineage: Eukaryota > Metazoa > Annelida > Polychaeta > Phyllodocida > Polynoidae > Branchipolynoe > Branchipolynoe longqiensis. The sequence continues at coordinate 3,805 of JASIRB010000235.1, forward strand.
AATAAATATATCAAATTGTTCGTTATAACCTACTAATCATTAGTCCTGAGTAATTTTGATGAAGAATGTCTAATTTTGAAGCGATTTGAGCTGAAAGAACCCAAAATACTTTTGACAAGCTTTCCAAAAGTCCTCTAGCTATGATGTGTATTGATGTATGGTGGTGACCACGTGATGTCATCATCATGCTGTCGGTCGCGATGCGACAAAGATTGCTTTCATTACTTGACTGCTCTCTGCTGTGAGAGTTGCGTCCATGAGTCGGTCTTAATGTCTCTGAGCCGATATGGCTGCTTTATGTGCGGTTTGTGCGGCTTTTGCAAGTTACCAGCGGCACTCTCTCGGGGAGCAAATAGAGGTTTCACACCGGCAAGAACATGTCAAGACAGGTGCCAAACTATTTGTCCCTGCAGTGGCTGGTTGGGAGATGTTGGGAGTTCCATACATCAATCACCCTTAATGCTGCCACAGTGACATGGTTTTCTGTTTAGGGTTTGCTCCCTTAGCCTTCGGTTCTGTCAAGAACCTGTTCCACAAGGCAGTGGTTTACAACTCTGCAGGGCAGGGGTGTCAATCTCCCTGAGGTATTGCTATACCTGCAATACCTGCATACCATACATACCATGTAGGATGACCTAATTCAAATGTAGAGGTAATGAGGCCACGAGATTGACCTAATTGGTTAATGGTGTTCTTCCTTTTATGACTGTGGCAAAGTAAGTATCCAAGGGGATGGGGTAATAAATTCACTGATTATACTGTATGTGCTGTCACAAATCCTTAGCTAATGTACCAGTATCTAAGTTGGATATATAGAATAAAATCTTGGTGTTGAAAAAAGATTATTTCATCGGACCATGCAACTTTAAGCATATGACCGGCATCTATTTTTGGATTGATATTTACAATCCCTAAAAATATAAAATTCAAATAAAACTTTCAAAGTGAGATGCCAGTACATAGTTATTGCACAATATAACCGAAATCGGCCCTGTGGGCTTAACGCCTTCTATTTTTCTATTTAGTATTTCTATAGTATAAGCAGAGAGCGTGTATATAAACAGATGAGAGGGACAACTCCCGCGAAAATATGTAACACGGGCTGCAGTGGCGATCCTCGCGGTTATTGTTGAACAAGCCTTGAGTTTGCCGGTACGCTCAGTGCAAAACATTAATTAATAGAAATCCAGAAGCCTAACCATTTAAATTCAATATAATCTTGTTGGTAAACATGTTTTCTATATGTGTACTAAGCGGCTTGTTTCTATTTGGTGTATTTTTAGAGATATTTCACTTTTTCTGTAGGAAGATTGCACACGACCATTGACAATGCCTTGAGTTTGCTGTATGCGTAGTGAAAAACGTCAGTTTTATTCCAAATTAATAGAAATCCAGAACCCTAACCATATCAATTTAATACAATCTTGTTGGTAAACATGTTTTCTATGTGTATTCCAATCAGTTTGTTTCTAGGTGTTGTAGTTTTAGAGATATTTAACGGTTTCTGTATGAAGATTGCTCACTGCCATTGACAATGCCTTGAGTTTGCCCATTTATTCAACATCCACCACTTGGAGCGCCACAGTCGGCAGCTGTTACAGGGTCTAGTATGACAGTTGTCCCTCTCATCTGTTTATATACACGCTCTCTGGTATAAGCAATGTACCTGTGTTATTTCTAAATGGCGAAAGCACCTTATAAATATTGTACTCCTGCTTTCTCCTTTTTCATGTGAACAAATTACTGATAAAAATATCTACCTGTGTGTACATTGATCATGTGGAAATAAATATTGTATTATTATTAATATTATTATTATTGTGCATTATGGTCAGAGGCTAAGATGGGTAATTTGCTCACGAGGTTGGTCTATTTTTAACTTTCCTCGTGTTGTATTTCTTGCTTACCGTCACTCTGCTTTCACCGCTGATACTGTCGACTTCGCTTTCCCCACCCTCCCACCCACTTTCTAGGGGGGGTGAGCGCTGGTTCCCGACCTGCTCGACCATGAACTCACATTTCAAGAACTTACTCCATCTGGTAGCGCAATCCAGTCAGCGCCTGATTCTCGGCCATAGCAGCCGCCTGATTCAATGTTTCCTGAACCTACTATGGTTGCCAACTTTTTTTTATTAAATTTCTATTAATCCATGTCTGTCTCTGTCTCTTTTCCTTCTGCAACCGAGTGTAGCGAATTACTGCTCAGTTGCAAAGTAGCATACACTGGTCCCAATGACGTAAGGCCTGCTTGTTCGTGGCGCTGTTGACCAAGCTACACTGGTCCCTCCCTGTATGGCTTCCATATATGGTCCGATGACGTCATGCTTTGGGCCAAGCCTAAGAACGACTTATCTACTTGGTTGCTACGCATGTTACTACGTCACACCGGAAGTTCCCGTTTCTCCTAGTTACCTCCAGTTTTTTAGGCGATGTAGGGCGACTTGTTTCGTGGCTCACTTACATTAATCCAGTGACCGTAAGTAACAACAAAACCAAAATATGTAATAATCTAGTAGATGTTTTACTTGTAGCCATCCTCCAGTAATACTTGGTCCTGATATTTAGCTCACATATAAACTCAAGTAGAATATGATTGTATTCACTTTGCAGAACTTGTTAAGTTGTTGATTGTGTTGTACAGTTGTAATATTTGTAAGTGATATTATCGCTCGGTAGCCCTAGATACAAGATTCAAGTACCGGGTGAATCTTGTATCTAGGTAGCCCATGTTTTTTCTCTTTTTCTGCCATAATATTCGTCTATCATGTGTGTGAATGAATTAGTATTATACTATTACCTCCCACAGACCAGTCACATCAGACTATGTAGGCCCTACTGATTTGTGACTGTTAAACCAAACATTCTTAGAGAGAAGGTTTCTTGGTCCGTAGTAACTCTATTTTTCTTTGTTATTTTCTGTAAGGAAAAAATGCGGCCGAAGCAGCCAAAATCCGCCAGCCACATCGTGGACGTGGTGGAAGAGTAAGTGTTTTTATTGAGTGTTAGGAAATTCAGATACTGTTTTGCTTTATATCTATTTCCTTATGTTCGTTTCATAACCGCCGACATATCCAACATTTGCGTTCTTACAACTATGTTTATTTGCCATCCTGTTAATAACATATAGTCGTCGAAGTTAGTCCATCGGTGGATGGCGTGTCTATGCTTATAGCCTAGGTATGTACAACTGTTTAACCTACTTGAAACTGTTTGATTTATTTATTACAGTATTTCTTGATCTTTTTTAAAAGTTTAAATTTAAGGGCCCACTGCCTCCAACAAAAGCGTTAGGTTTTCACGTAGTTCTATTCCTGCTGTGTTATTGTTCAGTTGTTTTAGATGTTGGTTTTGCTATGTATACATTGTTAACAATATTTGATTTGTAGTTTGTGAGTTGACTTCATCCACTATTTATGTTACATACCTACTATTGTGCTTGAATTACAGATGTGTATATATATTATATATATATATATATCTCTGCACACACACCTATATACATTCGTACACATGGTCATGGGTTTGAATCTTAATCGAGTCAAACACATGACATGCTGAAATTGCACTGCTACCTAGCCAGGCACTGGACTGGTTTATCAGGATAATGTGACCAAGTGGGATATCAAGTTATGGTACTGGTGGTTTGGTTTCTCAATGGTGCAGCACCATAAAGTCGTCATGAGTGTCCATTATCACATGTTGGTTAATGTGACTGAGTGGGATATCAAGTTATGGTGCTGGTGGCTTGGTTTCTCAATGGCGCAGCACTATTTATAAAGTCATCATGAGTGCCCATTGTCCCATGTTATGCGTAACGTGGGTAATTCGCGGCGGAGGTGCGGTAGCTTGGCACCTTCCAATCGGAACCGCTTGCTGGCGCCACCTGCCGGACCGAATTCTCAAAGAAACCACCCAAGCCAAGCTCACTGAAGCCAAGCTCAGTTAGACTTATGACGTTATTGCTCTATTCATTCTTTCCTGGACTATCATCAAAAAGGTTACGATATGAGTTCACATTGTATTCCTAAACAATATATATTTTTAAAATATCAATAGTTTATTTGCATGTTCGTTCCTCAGAATACGTGACTCACAATGATCTAAGAAATATTCTGGGTTAACAATATTAAATGAAAATACAGTGAATTACTAAATCAAAGTATCAATTAGATTGAAGAAATGTATGTCATATGCTTACGACTTCAGGTAATGATCAACGTTTAATGTTGGCTGGAAATGAAACAAATAATACACTGTAGGCCGTCAAGTGTCCTACTTTCTCCCATGTTACCTATTTTGTCCCTATTTAGCCCTATTTTAATTTTTAAATCCCTATTTTGTTCGTATTTTTAAAATCGGTTGACCCTTATTCTTTTTTTGAATGCCATACTTTGTCTCTACATTGCACACTATTTGTTCTGGATTATTAGAAACCATGCTTTCAGAATATCAATTTTGCACCATTTTTGTCCGGAAATGTCTATTTTTAAAGTAAAATAGGGGGTACCTACTAGGCAGGGGTTGCCTACTAAGCTTCTAATGTGGTCGATTATGAATCAAATAGAATCAGACTTGAACAAGTAGCACAGTATGACATATTATACATTAAAATGTGAACTTCAATTGTTTCTTTCCTGTTTTCATTCTTGTTGAGGTGACTGCTCATTTGATTCCCTCTATGCACTATTTTAGTACATTTGCTCTTATACAAAAATCATATGTTCTTCCTATTTTGTGGAGACAATCTCTAAGTTATCCCTATTTTTGTGATAAAGAAATCCCTATTTTATTTGTGTTTGTATACGTACTGCCTCACTTGACGGCCTGCCACTAGCAGCTGCGTCTTGTCACACTTCCATAAAAACCAGGGTGCTTTGTCACCAGTTAGCAGCTAACTAACAATTTCCAATAAATACCACTTTGTGAAAAAAAATAACAACCTTAAGAACCCACCACCGATTCTCCCTCCCTCCCACCACACCAAAAGGTGTCATGCTGGTTATATTAATATAACACCGATACAGATGATTCAAACTGTATCTTTAACTGGGGTAGCAGCTATATATCATATGTATCCTATGCCAGGTGAAAGAAATACCCACAAAAGACACAACCCAACACAACCCAACACACAAAACAACTTATGATTGCATCCTGACCTCATGACACCGGATTGCTTCCTTCACATTTAAAAACCATGTCATGTGGGGTTTTCTGCTTCTCTGATGCGTGTGCGCGCACGCACACACACACACAAAACGTGCACACACGCACACACACACATACATATATATATATATATATATATATATATATATGTGATGTATAAGCATTATGCGAGTATAAGCTGCGTAGGGATTATTATATGTTTACTCTGTACTACTTTATAACACATATGTTATCGACAATCGCTCTCTGTATCTATTTACTCCTACCACAAGCACTTCGAGCCGCGCTCGCCGCCTCCACTGTCACTTGCGACCTAATTTTCTTTTAAGGCTAGGCAATATCCCTATGCCAGAATATATATTATCTCATCCCATATCATTGTTTGTCTCTTCTTGTACTGTAGCTTGTTTATATATATATATATATATATATATATATATATATATATGTGGATAGGATAACCCATTATCGCATGTAAATAGGGGGGGGGGGGGGTACCAGCGTGCACCTCTCTGCCTCCTGTGCGGAGCCTTGCCCTCCACTTAGCTCGGAGGATTGTAGGTATATATATATACAATATAAATATATAAATTCTTCGGTACACAAAAGAACATAGGGGAGAGGGTAAGTTTGGTTCGTATTTAATAACTGGCTCAGGGATTAATAGCCAGAACAAATTTCCTCCGGTGTATGACTTAAGGGCGGCGCCCGCCCGGCAATTTACCCGACAGATGGGAGGGGGGGGGTCACTCAACCAATGCGTAAGAGGAAATATAGGATGTACATGTTACCCTTGTATGTATACGTGTATAATGCGTTATACAGGACATACATATATATATATATATATATATATATTATACATACATACGGATCATTCTTTCAAAATATACTGTATTTCCTAATTTAGTTTTAAATGGTGCTCCCGTGTCAATCTCTACTTAAGTCAAATACATAGGACACTTCATGACTGATGTCTTTAGAGATGACATGGATATCAAGAGGCAGTGTTGTAAGTTATATGTTCAAGCAAACATGCTCATCAGGAAATGTCATGTGTGTACAGCTGATTTTAAGGTCAATTTATTTAGGACTTTCTGTACTCCCTTGTATAGTGCATTAGAAAAGTGAATGTAGCATATACAATTTCATGTGTGTACCGATGATTTTAAGGTCAATCTATTTAGGACTTTCTGTACTCCCTTGTGTACTGACCAGATTTGGTGGAACTATATAATGTGTAGCATTAGAAAACTGCATGTAGCATATAATGGCATTATGAGGTTATTACTTCAGCTACCTCGGTATCACAGTGCTAGTCAGCTATTTGCCAATATTGATGTGCCAGCCTTCCAGGCTGTTATCAGGAATTGAATATTCAAATTTATTACTAGACTTGGTAAGTTATATAATGCTATAATACAGAGACTTGTAAAAACAGGTGAGAGTGAGCTCAGATTTACCTTTGCCATTTGGAGGCATTGGTACAAGCTATTGTATGTAGACCAATATTTTGATCATGGTTAGTATTGTAGTATTCATAATATTACTTGCATATTATTCACATTTATTTTCATATGTACCTATTATGTACCAATTTATATAACTGCCATAATGCTGAGACTGAAATAAAGTATTGAATTGAATTTAATATATAACTTATGGTCACATATTGGTCTCCCAATACTTCCACAGACCACTGGAATATTTTGTGATATATTTTCAACTTCTAGTAAAATAGCAACAGCGTACGATGGCATGTTTGTCTCGTGACACTTCCATATGCCACAATGATGTTTCGTCATGTAATATGTTCCCCTTAAATAAATTGAGGAATTTACACGCAGAACCCTGTAAACGCCAATCCAAAAATTGAGGTGAACATTGGAGTGAAACCTTCAAAACGTTCATTTCTTTACATTTCCTGCTTTTTGTTAATTGCTCCATGGCCTTTTTCATCACAAGCAAATTGGAATTAATAAGAATTAAAATAACCTTCATGTAAAAATCTTTTATTTTACTTACATTTTTGGACTGGTGTTTATTTGGTTTTGCGCCTGAACTCATCAATTGCAAAGCCCAACTGCTAACATGGTGCCCTTCCTGCAGGACCCCCTGCCTGCTTGTGCGTGGATGGCGCCGCCTGAATCGGTGCCTGGCCCGCCTGCGCTGCAGTCGTGGTCACCGCGTCGCCCCCATCAACGTCCCCAACTTCTCCAAAAGCCGATTCACAAAGTCACGTGAATTCATCACTTCTCATACTAACCCGGCCGCCCCACCTCCCAGCCTTATGCGCCTGCCCATCATCGGAACAATGTTTCCATACCAAGTGTTCCATGACCAACACTTACTCTGTGCAATCAAAGAGGACAAATGTGAGTGTACAGCTTGTCTCTTCTGTAGTATTAAGCAGTTAAAGTAAAGCATGTTTTATTTAACAACACCTCTAGAGCACATTGATTTTTATCATCAGCTATTGGACGTCAAACATTTGGTCGTTCGGACATTTCTTTCGAGGAAACCTGCTACCACCACATGGGCTACTCTTTCCAATTAGCAGCAAGGGGTCTTATGCACTTTTACACAGACAGGACAGCCTTTGATGAACCAGTTGTGGACCACTGGTTGGAATAGACTACATCACGGTTCCGACTGTGCATGCGCCGAAAACGGCCTTGGGAGCAAAGCAAAGGCGTACGGCCATTGACTTTGCCTATACACCCATTGAAAAACGTCAGTTCTATTCAAAATTAATAGAAATCCCAAACCCTAACCTTATCAATTTAATATAATCTTTTTGTTAAACCTGTTTTCTATATGTGTTCCAAGTGGTTTGTGCCTAGGTGGTGTGGTTTTATCAATATTTTACTTTTTCTGTATGGAGATTGCTCACTGCCATTGACAATGCATTGAGTACTCTGGCTATGGCTCTAACACTAGTCTGAGTGCCTAGATCTTTCTAAATCTAAATGCACATGGCATAAGATGTGCTGATTATATTGATGTAAATGCAGTGCTGGATAAAACATTAATATCTTAATTTATTATATATATTTTTTTAGTTAGTATTCTATGTTTCAAACAAGAGCTGAGATGAGCTGAAACTAGCACATTTCATAGCTGCACCCAGTGTATTAGCATGTGCCATGTGCTTTTGGGGGGGTTGTTTTGCTCTGACCCATCCCACAATGCACCGCGCCGCTGGAACCGTGATGTAGTCAATTGAAAACAGATCAAACTGGAGGAAAACTGTCAAATGCATTGAATTTCAACTCAGGTTTTTGTCAATGCCTATGACTGACCAATGCAGTTATATCTTTTTATTTATGCAGTTTATAGCCTTTCCTTGGCCCCATTGGTTATTTCTGCCAACCAAGCTAAGCGCATATATACTAGACATCTATTATGTAAATAACTTCCAAAGTTGTGAATAGAAATGGATAAATAAAACCAATAGTATTCCAACTGGAACCCAACTCCAAGCAATTTGTGATAATACCGAAACACAAGAGACAGGACAGAAATGTAAACAGTATAAATAAGCTAACTGATGAATTCCCAATAACACTTTTCTATATATTTATGTACTTAATTTTATTACTGGCACATTAAACAAAAACAGCAGATGAGGAAAACATGTTTTTGATAGGCAGGCAAAATGCAAAACACTGAATATAGTGAATCTCAGTTTGCTGTGTTTTTGTTATCGGTGTGTCTGTCCAAAGCAGTGTGAATAATAAATAAATACATAAACAAAGAAATTAATAAATAGATAAATAAATAAATAAAAAGCAAAGAACCAAGACCATAAGCCAGCTTCAAGTACTACTGATTATGTTTACTAGTTTCTTCCGACAACCAGGCATAGCAAAGAACCAAGACCATAAGCCAGCTTCAAGTACTACTGATTATGTTTACTAGTTTCTTCCGCCAACCAGGCATAGCAAAGAACCAAGACCATAAGCCAGCTTCAAGTACTACTGATTATGTTTACTAGTTTCTTCCGCCAACCAGGCATAGCAAAGAACCAAGACCATAAGCCAGCTTCAAGTACTACTGATTATGTTTACTAGTTTCTTCCGCCAACCAGGCATAGCAAAGAACCAAGACCATAATCCAGCTTCAAGTACTACTGATTATGTTTGCTAGTTTCTTCCGCCAACCAGGCATAGCAAAGAACCAAGACCATAAGCCAGCTTCAAGTACTACTGATTATGTTTACTAGTTTCTTCCGCCAACCAGGCATAGCAAAGAACCAAGACCATAAGCCAGCTTCAAGTACTACTGATTATGTTTACTAGTTTCTTCCGCCAACCAGGCATAGCAAAGAACCAAGACCATAAGCCAGCTTCAAGTACTACTGATTATGTTTACTAGTTTCTTCCGCCAACCAGGCAAAGCAAAGAACCAAGACCATAAGCCAGCTTCAAGTACTACTGATTATGTTTACTAGTTTCTTCCGCCAACCAGGCATAGCAAAGAACCAAGACCATAAGCCAGCTTCAAGTACTACTGATTATGTTTACTAGTTTCTTCCGCCAACCAGGCATAGCAAAGAACCAAGACCATAAGCCAGCTTCAAGTACTACTGATTATGTTTACTAGTTTCTTCCGCCAACCAGGCATAGCAAAGAACCAAGACCATAAGCCAGCTTCAAGTACTACTGATTATGTTTACTAGTTTCTTCCGCCAACCAGGCATAGCAAAGAACCAAGACCATAAGCCAGCTTCAAGTACTACTGATTATGTTTACTAGTTTCTTCTGCCAACCAGGCATAGCAAAGAACCAAGACCATAGGCCAGCTTCAAGTACTACTGATTATGTTTACTAGTTTCTTCCGACAACCAGGCATAGCAAAGAACCAAGACCATAAGCCAGCTTCAAGTACTACTGATTATGTTTACTAGTTTCTTCCGCCAACCAGGCAAAGCAAAGAACCAAGACCATAAGCCAGCTTCAAGTACTACTGATTATGTTTACTAGTTTCTTCCGCCAACCAGGCATAGCAAAGAACCAAGACCATAAGCCAGCTTCAAGTACTACTGATTATGTTTACTAGTTTCTTCCGCCAACCAGGCATAGCAAAGAACCAAGACCATAAGCCAGCTTCAAGTACTACTGATTATGTTTACTAGTTTCTTCCGCCAACCAGGCATAGCAAAGAACCAAGACCATAAGCCAGCTTCAAGTACTACTGATTATGTTTACTAGTTTCTTCCGACAACCAGGCATAGCAAAGAACCAAGACCATAAGCCAGCTTCAAGTACTACTGATTATGTTTACTAGTTTCTTCCGCCAACCAGGCATAGCAAAGAACCAAGACCATAAGCCAGCTTCAAGTACTACTGATTATGTTTACTAGTTTCTTCCGCCAACCAGGCATAGCAAAGAACCAAGACCATAAGCCAGCTTCAAGTACTACTGATTATGTTTACTAGTTTCTTCCGCCAACCAGGCATAGCAAAGAACCAAGACCATAAGCCAGCTTCAAGTACTACTGATTATGTTTACTAGTTTCTTCCGCCAACCAGGCATAGCAAAGAACCAAGACCATAAGCCAGCTTCAAGTACTACTGATTATGTTTACTAGTTTCTTCCGCCAACCAGGCATAGCAAAGAACCAAGACCATAAGCCAGCTTCAAGTACTACTGATTATGTTTACTAGTTTCTTCCGCCAACCAGGCATAGCAAAGAACCAAGACCATAAGCCAGCTTCAAGTACTACTGATTATGTTTACTAGTTTCTTCCGCCAACCAGGCATAGCAAAGAACCAAGACCATAAGCCAGCTTCAAGTACTACTGATTATGTTTACTAGTTTCTTCTGCCAACCAGGCATAGCAAAGAACCAAGACCATAAGCCAGCTTCAAGTACTACTGATTATGTTTACTAGTTTCTTCCGCCAACCAGGCATAGCAAAGAACCAAGACCATAAGCCAGCTTCAAGTACTACTGATTATGTTTACTAGTTTCTTCCGCCAACCAGGCATAGCAAAGAACCAAGACCATAAGCCAGCTTCAAGTACTACTGATTATGTTTACTAGTTTCTTCCGCCAACCAGGCATAGCAAAGAACCAAGACCATAAGCCAGCTTCAAGTACTACTGATTATGTTTACTAGTTTCTTCCGCCAACCAGGCATAGCAAAGAACCAAGACCATAAGCCAGCTTCAAGTACTACTGATTATGTTTACTAGTTTCTTCCGCCAACCAGGCATAGCAAAGAACCAAGACCATAAGCCAGCTTCAAGTACTACTGATTATGTTTACTAGTTTCTTCCGACAACCAGGCATAGCAAAGAACCAAGACCATAAGCCAGCTTCAAGTACTACTGATTATGTTTACTAGTTTCTTCCGCCAACCAGGCATAGCAAAGAACCAAGACCATAAGCCAGCTTCAAGTACTACTGATTATGTTTACTAGTTTCTTCCGCCAACCAGGCATAGCAAAGAACCAAGACCATAAGCCAGCTTCAAGTACTACTGATTATGTTTACTAGTTTCTTCCGCCAACCAGGCATAGCAAAGAACCAAGACCATAAGCCAGCTTCAAGTACTACTGATTATGTTTACTAGTTTCTTCCGCCAACCAGGCATAGCAAAGAACCAAGACCATAAGCCAGCTTCAAGTACTACTGATTATGTTTACTAGTTTCTTCCGACAACCAGGCATAGCAAAGAACCAAGACCATAAGCCAGCTTCAAGTACTACTGATTATGTTTACTAGTTTCTTCCGCCAACCAGGCATAGCAAAGAACCAAGACCATAAGCCAGCTTCAAGTACTACTGATTATGTTTACTAGTTTCTTCCGACAACCAGGCATAGCAAAGAACCAAGACCATAAGCCAGCTTCAAGTACTACTGATTATGTTTACTAGTTTCTTCCGACAACCAGGCATAGCAAAGAACCAAGACCATAAGCCAGCTTCAAGTACTACTGATTATGTTTACTAGTTTCTTCTGCCAACCAGGCATAGCAAAGAACCAAGACCATAAGCCAGCTTCAAGTACTACTGATTATGTTTACTAGTTTCTTCCGACAACCAGGCATAGCAAAGAACCAAGACCATAAGCCAGCTTCAAGTACTACTGATTATGTTTACTAGTTTCTTCCGCCAACCAGGCATAGCAAAGAACCAAGACCATAAGCCAGCTTCAAGTACTACTGATTATGTTTACTAGTTTCTTCCGCCAACCAGGCATAGCAAAGAACCAAGACCATAAGCCAGCTTCAAGTACTACTGATTATGTTTACTAGTTTCTTCCGCCAACCAGGCATAGCAAAGAACCAAGACCATAAGCCAGCTTCAAGTACTACTGATTATGTTTACTAGTTTCTTCCGACAACCAGGCATAGCAAAGAACCAAGACCATAAGCCAGCTTCAAGTACTACTGATTATGTTTACTAGTTTCTTCCGCCAACCAGGCATAGCAAAGAACCAAGACCATAAGCCAGCTTCAAGTACTACTGATTATGTTTACTAGTTTCTTCCGCCAACCAGGCATAGCAAAGAACCAAGACCATAAGCCAGCTTCAAGTACTACTGATTATGTTTACTAGTTTCTTCCGCCAACCAGGCATAGCAAAGAACCAAGACCATAAGCCAGCTTCAAGTACTACTGATTATGTTTACTAGTTTCTTCCGCCAACCAGGCATAGCAAAGAACCAAGACCATAAGCCAGCTTCAAGTACTACTGATTATGTTTACTAGTTTCTTCCGCCAACCAGGCATAGCAAAGAACCAAGACCATAAGCCAGCTTCAAGTACTACTGATTATGTTTACTAGTTTCTTCCGCCAACCAGGCATAGCAAAGAACCAAGACCATAAGCCAGCTTCAAGTACTACTGATTATGTTTACTAGTTTCTTCCGACAACCAGGCATAGCAAAGAACCAAGACCATAAGCCAGCTTCAAGTACTACTGATTATGTTTACTAGTTTCTTCCGCCAACCAGGCATAGCAAAGAACCAAGACCATAAGCCAGCTTCAAGTACTACTGATTATGTTTACTAGTTTCTTCCGCCAACCAGGCATAGCAAAGAACCAAGACCATAAGCCAGCTTCAAGTACTACTGATTATGTTTACTAGTTTCTTCCGACAACCAGGCATAGCAAAGAACCAAGACCATAAGCCAGCTTCAAGTACTACTGATTATGTTTACTAGTTTCTTCCGCCAACCAGGCATAGCAAAGAACCAAGACCATAAGCCAGCTTCAAGTACTACTGATTATGTTTACTAGTTTCTTCCGACAACCAGGCATAGCAAAGAACCAAGACCATAAGCCAGCTTCAAGTACTACTGATTATGTTTACTAGTTTCTTCCGCCAACCAGGCATAGCAAAGAACCAAGACCATAAGCCAGCTTCAAGTACTACTGATTATGTTTACTAGTTTCTTCCGCCAACCAGGCATAGCAAAGAACCAAGACCATAAGCCAGCTTCAAGTACTACTGATTATGTTTACTAGTTTCTTCCGACAACCAGGCATAGCAAAGAACCAAGACCATAAGCCAGCTTCAAGTACTACTGATTATGTTTACTAGTTTCTTCCGCCAACCAGGCATAGCAAAGAACCAAGACCATAAGCCAGCTTCAAGTACTACTGATTATGTTTACTACTTTCTTCCGCCAACCAGGCATAGGAAAGAACCAAGACCATAAGCCAGCTTCAAGTACTACTGATTATGTTTACTAGTTTCTTCCGCCAACCAGGCATAGCAAAGAACCAAGACCATAAGCCAGCTTCAAGTACTACTGATTATGTTTACTAGTTTCTTCCGCCAACCAGGCATAGCAAAGAACCAAGACCATAAGCCAGCTTCAAGTACTACTGATTATGTTTACTAGTTTCTTCCGACAACCAGGCATAGCAAAGAACCAAGACCATAAGCCAGCTTCAAGTACTACTGATTATGTTTACTAGTTTCTTCCGCCAACCAGGCATAGCAAAGAACCAAGACCATAAGCCAGCTTCAAGTACTACTGATTATGTTTACTAGTTTCTTCCGCCAACCAGGCATAGCAAAGAACCAAGACCATAAGCCAGCTTCAAGTACTACTGATTATGTTTACTAGTTTCTTCCGCCAACCAGGCATAGCTCATGTGCAAGAATTCAGTGACGTGGGGATAAAGACTCAGCATGTATGTATTTGGTCAACGTCACAACTACAAGTAATTAATTACCCAACAATTTTTTTTGTTCAAGTGTTTTTATTCCTCTGAATAACATGTTGTCAGTGCTAATGCACTGGTCTTCCAGCCATAATCACAATTGCCTCTACACAGTAAACAAATCTACAACAATATACAAATGGACAATTACAGGAAAATAAGCAAAACATTGTTACATGAATGATAGTTAAAGAACAAGATAAGAAAAATAGAAACACATGCGGGGAGGTAACTAAGTTAGACTAGTATGGTAGGCTTTAGTAGGGGGTGGGGCACAGCTGGTTATCTTTCTAGTAGTAACATACTCTTTGAAAGGGTGATGGGGGATGTAGGGTGGGCCTTTGTGATTGAACTTACATTCATGGTAATCTCAGGTGGGGCCTATTGAGTTAGTAAGTACGTTAATATTGATTAATCATGTACCTCAGTAGGATCCAACTACAATCATTTCCAGGCTCATTCCATTGTAGATGGGTTTTTGGTCTAGTTGGCTGCTACTGGTTGGGTTTACAGTGTTTGTTTGGGGGTGGGGGAGCGGGGGGACAGGGAAAGGAACGGCAACACCGACCCAGTGTATCATTGATCTGCTTTGGCCTAGGCTGGTTGATTTAAATGTGCATGGAGGTTTATCTTGAATGTTTTGTAACAATCACTGTTCCTGACACGTGCTCGTAGTTGGTTCCAGAGTGCTCCCCCAGAACAACCGGTGACTTTTTCATTTTACTAGTTTTAACATGTGGCACTTTCAGGAGGGTGGCTTGTGCTGCACGTGTGGCTTGTGTAGGTGTGTCTATGTAATATGGGTCTTTCGCGCGGTGGTACATTAGGCCTAATAGGTGCTTGTCTCTGCGAATATTTAGGGCATCTAGTTTAGCTTTATTGTGCATCTCAATGGTATGTAGTGTTTTTCCTTTAAATACTGTGCGCAAACCTCTATTTTGAATAGTTTGGAGCTTTGCTTGCTGCTTTTTAGTTAGTATATTATATATTATGTCATTATAATCAATGATGGGCAGTATTGTGGTTTTGTACAATAGAAGTGCAGTCTCTTCACTCATATAATGCCTTATTTTCCGGAAGGTGTTCATTTTGGCTGCCAATGTTCTGGTAATTCTATTTAATTGACTGGTTCCTGACATTGTAGGGTCAAGTGTGGTACCTAAATATTTATAACTTAGAGCCTCCTTAAGTATACACTCTCCTATTTTTATACTGACAATTGGTGAAGTGGAACGTTTAGTTTTAGTTGCAAATATTACATACAATTGACATTAGCTAATTATTACTTACCCAATACTGTAGGTGAGGCTACATAAGAATTAGTTATCCAACAATACGGCAGAGACCAACAATTACAACTACATACCCAACAATATGACTAAAACTAGATAACGACTACAGCAAAACCTATTCAAGTCGACCGACCTTGGGACTGACTTAAGTGGTCCATTCAGGGAAGTGGTCGGTTTAAGGGGCGTTCTCTGTGGCGGAGTGGTTAGAGTGTCTGACTTTTTTCTAGGTCAGACTCCTAATCTGAAGGTCAGTGGTTAGATTCCCCATGCCCTCACCTCTGCCAAATTGGATTTCCACCGCTGTGCATAACTTACAGCGTCATCAAAGGCCAGTTGCTCTCATACCATGTCTATGTGGTGTGGTAGGTTACAAATCCCTTGGGTCGGTAAAAGTGTAGACTCTGGCTTTCTATCGACAAACTATCTAATGGTGAAAACAAGTCTATTCAGGCTTATCCATAATAGGCAGTATAAATCTTAAAGGAAAAAAAAAATCCTTGTAAAAAGCTGATACTGGGAATGTTAGGTATTACTTATCGAATGAAAGTTATCCATGATAGGCAGTATAAATCTTCAAGAAAAAAAAAAGAAAGAAAAAGAAAAAAAGAATATGGTTACAATGCTATTGTTGGGACCCAAATAAAGCGATCGATATAAGGGAATGGTCGATCTGTGGAGGTGGTCGGTTATAGATGTTTTAAGCCTACATTCCTTACACGCGGTATGTGAATGCGGCAAAAAATCAAAAAGCATCTAAGTCAATGGGGGTGATTGCTTACATGCGGTATGCGGCATGCGGCATGCGGCATGCGAATACTGAATCGGTCCATGTAGCAATCGGTGCGGCATGCGAATGCGAAAGCCCATATACAACAGTGTTAGAGAAACCTGACACTATGTGTGTGGGCGTGGGTGAAAGGACTCAACCCGTTCGCATACCGCATACCGCATACCGTGTGTAAGGAATGCACGCTTGACTGTACTTACCCAATCGTATGACTGAGACAGCATAGCAATTACTTCCCCAACGATATTAGCCGACAATAACAATTACTTACCCAACAAGATGGCTACTTAGTAACTACTTAACCAACAATAATTGCCGACACTATCTAACAACTACTTACCCAATAATCAGGTTGGAGAGCTTACCTCGATCGGGCTATGGTGGTTAAATACCTCATGCGACCACCGGTTCAATAACCAAGGTAGAATTGTATATAGGATTAGTTAGCAGGTTCAAAAATATGGTTGTGGCAGACTGACTTTTGGGATGTTTTCATATTGGAATACATCACTAGAAAGCCAACAATTATATCTAATTTCCTGGATATTCCTAGGACATTTAGTTGGGACCGGATTTAGTAAATTAGAAGTGAATATTAGGAAATAATTCAGTAGTTACAACATATCGCTACAGGCTAGAACTGCCCATGATAGAACTGTGCTGGTATAGCCTTAAATCCCAAACAATAGGGAACCTCCAGTCAACCATGGGGGGTATATGCTGGTCTGTGGCCCACTCATATACTTCCACTTGCCACTGGGGAAGGTCCTGTGGGGACTGTTGTACATCATTTCGATATATTTTGTGCATACCAATATATATATATGCATAATAAATAATTCACTGTAATTATGCATCTGATGCATAATCACTACAAAGATGGCTTGTCTTGCTGGTACAACATTAAGAAAAACCTACCTTAAATAATATTCTATTTGATTTATTTTATTGATGGTTATAACTTTTAATTTCTATTCATATTATTTAAGGGAAGGCCGGTGCCGGAAGGCCTTGTGCCGGGAGATGTTTTGTTTATATACCAGTTTTTGTATGCATAATATTTAATTCACTGTGATTATACCGAAGCATAATCAGCACAAATATGATATATGGATGTGTATGTATGTGTGTATGTATGTTTATGTATATGTTTGTATATGGATGTATGGATACATATTATACATATGCCTATACACACATATACATACATATACATACATATACATACCTATACATGCATATGCATACATACACATACACATGCATAGGCATGCTTACACACGCATAGACATCCATATACATACATATACAAACATATACATACATACACACATACATACATATACATACATACACACATACACACACATCCATGCATACACCTACATACACATATATATACACATATACATACATATATACACATGTATATACATATATATACATGAAGACCTATATACATATATGTATACATAAATACATATCTCAGAGTGGTCCTCCATTTGTTAATCCATATATAGTATGTGTCACTCTCAGACTTATTGCAACAATGCAAGGGGCCTAAGCTCTGTCACTTTCACCCTCAGATTTTAACCAAGCACTGCCATTACCCTAAATAATATTCCATTTATATCATATTTATTTTATTTTTGATTGTGCATGTTCATGTGCACATTCACCTAATTATATGTATATATATATGCATATATGCACATACATATGTATATATTATATATAATATATACATAATATTGCAATATCAATGTATATATATGTATATGCATATATATGTACCACTTTACCCGACCCGAGTTTACCCGACTCGACTTTACCCAGGTCGACTTTACCCTGGTCGACTTTACCTGGCTCGACGTTACCCGCCTCGACTTTATGCACCTCGACGTTACCCGCCTCGACGTTACCCACCTCGACATTACCTGACACACCTTTACCCGACTCGACTTCACCCGGCCTAACTTACCCGACGCGACTTCACCTGACTCGACTTCAACCCACCCGACTTCACCCGACACGAGTTCACCTGACCCAAGTTCACCCGACACGAGTTCACCCGACCCAAGTTCACCCGACCCGACTTTACCCGACCCGACTTTACCCGACCCGACTTTATAGTGGCTCGATGTTACCCGCCTCGACATTACCCGCCTCGACGTTAACTGCCTCGACGTTACCCGCCTCGACGTTACCCATCTCGACATTACCCGCCTCGATGTTACCCACCTCGACGTTACCTGCCTCGAGATTACCCGCCTCGATGTTACCCGACCTGACTTTACCCGACCCGACTTCACCCGGCCCGACTTACCCGACGCGACTTCACCCGACTAGACTTCACCCCACCCGACTTCACCTGACCCAAGTTCACCTGACACGACTTTACCCGACCCGACTTTACCCGACCCGACTTCACCCGACCCGACTTCACCCGACATGAGTTCACCCAACCCAAGTTCATGCGACACGAGTGAACTCGACCCAAGTTCACCCGACACAACTTTACCCGACCCGACTTTATAGCTCGACGTTACCCGCCTCGACATTACCCGCCTCTACGTTAACTGCCTCGATGTTATCCGCCTCGACGTTACCCGCCTTGACATCAGCCACCTCGACATTACCCGCCTCGATGTTACCCGACCCGACCTCACCCGACCCGACTTCACCCGACGCGACTTCACCCGACTCGACTTCAGCCGACCCGACTTCACCCCACCCGACTTCACCCGACCCAAGTTCACCCGACCCAAGTTCACCCGACCCAAGTTCACCCGACATGACTTTACCCGACCCGACGTTACCCGACCCGACTTTACCCGACCACACTCTACCAGAACTGACTATACCTGACCCTACTTTACCAGACCCATCTTTACCCGACCCCACTTTATCCGATCCCACTTTAGCTCACCCCACTTTACCTAACCCGACGCGAATTTACCTGGCGCAACTTTACCCGGCTTGACATTACGCAGCTCGCCTTTACCCAGCTTGACTTTACCCACCTCGACATTACCCGCCTCGACGTTACCCAGCTCGACGTTACCTGCCTCGACTTTACCCGCCTCTACATTACCCGCCTCGACGTTACCCGACACAACTTTACCCGACCCGACTTCACCCTGCCCGACTTACCCGATGCGACTTCACCCCACCCGAGTTCATCCGACCCGAGTTCACCCAGCCTGACTTTACCCGGCCCGACTTTATAGGGGCTCGACGTTACCCACCTCTACATTAACCGCCTCGACGTTACCCACCCGACGCAACTTCACCCGACTAGACTTCACCCCACCCAACTTCATCCGACCCGAGTTCACCCGACCCGAGTTAACCCGACACGACTTTACCTGACCTGACTTTACCCGACCCGACTTTACCCAACCCGACTTTACCCGACCACACTTTACCTGACCACACTTTACCTGGCCCGACGTTACCTGACCCTACTTTACCTGCCTCGTCTTTACC
The DNA here is from genome assembly GCA_030323885.1 of Branchipolynoe longqiensis. Lineage (NCBI taxonomy): Eukaryota > Metazoa > Annelida > Polychaeta > Phyllodocida > Polynoidae > Branchipolynoe > Branchipolynoe longqiensis. The sequence goes on from JASIRB010000235.1 coordinate 23,728, forward strand.
CGACCCCACTTTACCCAACCGCACTTTAACTCATCCCACTTTACCTCACATGAATATACCCGACCCGAGTTTACCCAACCCGACTTTAGCCGTGTCGACTTTAGCCGGCTCGACTTTACCCGGCTCGACTTTACCCACCTCGACTTTACCTGCCTCGAAGTTACACGCCTCGACTTTACCCGGCTCGATGTTGCCCACCTCGACGTTACCCGCCTCGATGTTACCCGCCTCGACGTTACCCACCTCGATGTTACCCGACACAACGTTACCAGACTCGACTTCACCTGGCCCGACTTACCCGATGCGACTTCACCCCGATGCGACTTCACCCCACCCGACTTCACCCCACCAGACTTCACCCGACACGAGTTCACCAGACCCGACTTCACCCGGCCCGACTTACCGGACCCAAATTTACCCAACCCGACTTTACCCGACCACGCTTTACCCGACGACACTTTACCCGACCGCACTTTATCTGACCCTACTTTACCCGACCCATCTTTACCCGACCCCACTTTACCCAATCCCACTTACCTCACCACACTTTACCTCACCCAAGTTTACCCAACCCAACTTTACCCGACCCAAATTTACCCGGCGCAACTTTACCCGGCTAGACTTTACCCAGCTCGACTTTACCTGGCTCGACTTTACCCGGCTCGACTTTACCAGGCTCGACTTTACCCGCCTCGATGTTACCCGCCTCGATGTTACCCGCCTCGACGTTACCCACCTCGACATTACCCAGCTTGACTTTACATGGCACCACCGTACTTTACCCACCCAATCTTTACCTGACCCCACTTTACCCAACCCCACTTTACCTCACCCCACTTTACCTCACCCTAGTTTATCTGACTCGAGTTTACCCGTCCCGACTTTACCCGGGTCGACTTTACCGTGGTCGACTTTGCCCGGGTCGACTTTACCGTGGTCGACTTTGCCCGGGTCGACTTTACCGTATTCGACTTTGCCCGGGTCGACTTTACCCGGCTCAACGTTACCCGCCTCGACTTTACGTGGCTTGCGTTACCCGTCTTGGCATTACCCACCTCAACGTTAGCCGCCTCGACGTTACCCGCCTCGACGTTACCCAACGCGACTTTACCCGACCCGACTTTACCCAACCCGACTTTACCCGACCCGACTTTACCCGACCCGACTTTACCTCACCCGACTTCACCCGGCCCAACTTCACCCGACGTGACTTCACCTGACTCGACTTCACCCGACCCGACTTCACCCCACTTGGGTTCACCCGACCCGAGTTCACC